>JASANY010000796.1:0-47945 GCA_030849755.1 Trypanosoma avium
ATTGTCTTATTTTTCCTTTGGGCTTCCTCGATTTTTTTCACTTTTCGTATATATTTTTACTGGAGAAAAAAAAAAAAATTTTTGCTTTTTAAGTACCACATGATTTTTTTTTTTTTTTTTTCTTTCTATTTCTAAAATATTTATTCTTGCTTTTATGTGCTTTTAATGCACCAAATGATTAAAATTTGAAAGAATTTTTACTATGCTTTTATTTATTTATTATTTTGTTGTTTTTAATTCTCTTTATTTGTGCTTTTTATTTTATTATCTTTTTTTTTTTTAGGGTTTCTGCTTTTTTCTTTTTTGCTTTCTCTATTTATATACATTTATATATAAATATGGATATGTTTAACTTTGGTGGTAGTGTAGACTTACTTTCTCTACTGCTCGATGGTTTCTTCGTGGGCACGTTGCACCGGCGCCCCCCATGTGATGAGAAGTTAGAAGCAATTGATAAAGCACGGGAGCAGGCGCGGGGGGCGGTGGGGCGGGTGGAGGCGGCCTGCACTCGTGTGATGCGAAATGTACGACGAGCTCACAGGGCTGTTGATAGTGCCGCCGCCGCCGCAGGATACTCAGGGGGTAATAATAATAATAATAATAGTACTCTTAACACGAATACCACAAAGAGTAGTATTTATAGTAGTAGTAATAATAATCATAATTATAATAATAATAATAATAACAGTAGTAGTAAGGGTAGTAGTTGTATGAGTGGTCAAGGGAGTGTGGCGGCATTTAAGGCGGCAGTCGATTGCGTTGAGGTGATGGATGCGGGGGTGCGAAGACTTTTAAACCTCAAGCGGCAAATACAAGAAATTGGTAATAATACAGATAATTATAAAAAATATAATATTCTTGCAGAAGCAAGAAAGGCAGAGGCACTTGCAGCACGTGCGGAGGAGGAGGCAAATGAGGTGAAAAGGCATGCGGAAAAAGTAGTGGAACTTTTTGAAGCCATCAGAGCCGCCCATCTTGCCCAAGTGGAATAAATAAAGTAAATAGGTACTAATAATAATAATAATTGCTTTTTATACATATATGCTAACCCAGGATATAGGGATAGGTAAAATTGTTGTAAATATTGTTTCATATTGTTCCCATATTTTCTTACTTTGAAAACTGGAATATATTTTTTTTTTTCCCCACTTTTTTTTTTTTTTTTTTTCTTTGAAATAATAGTGGAGGGGGAAATAAATTAAATGTTTTTTTTTTTTTTTTAATTTTCGGTATGTAACCTCTAATTATAATTATGTATCCTGCTTCGTGCTTCCTGTTTTTTTTTTATATATAATATACATATTTTTTTTTATTTTTTATAATCTCTAATTCCAAAAAATAAAACTATTCTAAACGTTTATTTGGGTCCTGATACTAGTTATGTGTAATTGTGCTAATAATAACTAGTAAAATATTATTTCTGAATTTTTTTTTATTTTTATTATTATTATTATCATACTAATTTACATTTTTTTTTTTTTTTTTTTTATAGTTGACTTTTTTTTTTGTCGGAACACTTTTTTTTCCCCTTTCCCCTCCCCTCCCATTTTTTTTATTTTTCCTTATTGAAATACCTTTTTGGATCCCCCTTTTTTTTTTTTTATTGTTGCTTTTTATTTCAATTTCCATTAATTATCTTTCTTGGGCTCCTTTTTTTTTTTTTTTACTCTCTTATCATTTCTGTTCTTTTTTTTTTTAGTCCCCTTATTATATATTCTTTTTAACAATCTATTTGTGACTTTTCTGTTTTCAGAAGTGTATTTGTTGGATATTTTATTTATTTTTTCCCCGCTACTTTTTTGTTTATACATTAGGTGAGACCTGGTATACACACCAATATATATATATATATATATATATATATATATATATAAACAGGGAGATAAGATAAGGAAAAAAAAAAAAAAAAAAGTTTGCATTTTATTTAAAGTTTTAAATTTTCACTCCTCCCCCTGTGTATGTCAATACAAAACACAGTGGACACACACACTCCAGTGTTTCACTCAACTCATTCACAAACGCAAGAAACCAATCATTATTTAAATTTTAATTATTATATGATACGTTGGCCTAACTTTGATATGAGAAATACTATTTTATATTTGCAGCGTTGCCCACTACCGTTACGTTTTTTACTTTGCCTCACACTTCCACTTTACGCTGGTGTTTTATTAGGAATTTTTAGTATTTCTAATCCTCATCGCCCATATTTATTTGTAAATCGTCAGGATTGGATTGTGTTAGCGTCGTTGAGTTTTACTTTTCAACTCGCATTAGTATTAGTTCTTTTATCTAGTGGAGGATATATTTTATTTTGGCGTTCAGGGAAGTTTGAAATGTGGGAATTACTTTTAACTTGTGGGATTGGGGCATTATTTTACACCGCGATGGTTTTGTGTTTTATTGTAAAAGATTATAAGGCAATGCGGGGTCGACGAAGACTACGAGAGGAATTTTACTGGGCTCGTAATAATAATAATAATAATAATAGTAGGGAAACTGTTTCAAGAAAGGAGGAAAAAGTTGGAAATATGACTGGAGATATTTCACTCTTAACATTTCCATTAGAAAGTGTAGATAGTATTCGATTAATGTCACGTGAGGGAACTGGGATAACTCGAGTTTCTAATATTACTACTACTACTACTTCTTCTTCTTCTACTACTATTAATAATAATAATAATAATAATAATAATTCAGCATCATTGAATACTCCACTACGTCATAATGCAAGACATACATTTGATGAAACAGAACCATTAAGTATTGCAAAAGCAGAACTTGTTTTAGTACAACTTTTAAGTTATGTTGAATGTAGAAGTTATCGTATTTTATGGGGAACTTTACCTATTAGTATTATTATAGTATTTATATTACGTATGTGTTTACTAACGCGAAGAGAATGTAAAGCATGGAATCTAATGTTAGATTCAGAATTTGCGAAACAACCAATGTTTTGGTTACGAAATTTTATTTGGATTCTTTTAATATTTTCTTTACTTACTTCAACTGTTTGGGGATTAGTAACACTTTATCAACATGTACAACTTTTACGTTGTATGGCAAATATGAAGCTATGGTATAAGCAAGATAAAAATTCATCATTAACAAAACGTCAACAACAAAAACAAAAGCAACAACAATTTTTTATACCTTCTTCTACTTTAAATTCAATAAATATGACTCCAGAATTAAATTCTTTTCTTCGACATCCTCTTAATTTAGAAAATACTGTATTACATGGAGAAGAAATATATTCTAATATAGATTATTCAAATCCATATTCTTTTTTACCTCAACAAGATAATTCTGAAGTTGAGTGGGGAAGGGTTGCACATGGGTGGAATGATTTAGCTCGTCCAGAACATATGCTTTTATATTTTCATGTTTTTAAAGGAATTATGGATGAAGTTCATACAAAATCAATTGTCTCTGCATTTTGTGCCTCTTGTTTCTTTTTACATATTATTTTAGTATTATCCTTAACTTCTGCTACAACTTTTATTACGCTTCATTCTCTTCGTGTTGGGAAACCAATTATGTTTCCTGCATTAATTCCTATATTATTTATAATATTATTTAGTGCTATTATAGTTATTCTTTTTATAATTTTTGCTGGACAACTTGAGGCGGGAGTTGCCGCCCAAATTAAACGTGTAAGTGCAGTTCAGGCGGATGTACAAAAACAAATTGATCGACATTATTATAGTCAAAATAATAATAATAAAAGTAAAAATGCATCCACTCATATTTTATTAAATGAAACTTTACCTCAAGTTACACAAGAATCATTAGAGTGTTTACAAGCAAAAGTAATGGCATTAGCAGCAGTTGCTACTTTTGCTCGAAGTTATCAAAAGCAGCCATCGCCTATAGGACTTTCCCTTGCAGGAGTACGTTGGTTATCACTTTTTATTTTATTAGGAGCTCTTAATGGCCTCCTTGCAGCTCTTAATATTGTGGTGTGTTTATAAAAGAGAGAGAAAGAGAGAGAGAGATGGAAAGTGTTTTTTTTTTTTTTTTTTTCCTTATGTCTAAGAGTAATTGTCATAACGATCAGTGTTTTGTTTTGTTTTTTGGTTTATATTATTATTTATTATTATTATTATTAATGTATGCTTTATATATATATATATATAATTAATTTTTGTTAATTCTAGTATTATGTAATATATATATATATATATTTAATATTATTATTTTCCCCCTTATTCTTTTATTTTATAATATTATTTATTATTTACTATTAGTCAGAGAGAAGAATAAATAAATAAATAAAAGGGATAAAACCAAATAAAAAAAAGGTGGAAAAGGGGAAGAATAAATAATTAGTAGCGGAAATAGAAAAATTCATCTCCCAAACCCACAAGCACCCCCTTCCATAAAAAATTAAATAAAATAAAAAAATAAATAATAATTATAATTATAATAACATAAAAAAAATGATGCGTTGTACACGATCAGAGTATCATCGTACTGGAAAAGCTCGTGCTTTTGTTTTCCGTGATCCTACTTTAAAAATGATGCGAGCAGGTAGTGGATATCAACAGTTAAAACGTATGGGAATGCAAAAGCAGGTAGGTCTTGGTTGGAATAAAGTAGATAGTTTTCACGCGAATGCACAATATCAACATGCATGGCCATTACTTTCCCATGATGATCTTGGAAATAGCGATCAATCTAATAATACAAAAAATATTATGTATTCTATGTATATGCCAAAACGTAATAAAGGAACTGCACCATGGTTTCGTGGAGCTGATACATATAGTGTAAAATATTGTGAACAAGGTCGCTATGAATATCAACGTTATCTTATGATTAATCGTTTTCCAAGTGAATATAAGAAACATTTTCTAAGTTTCCTTTCCAATATTCGTTCTAGTTCTGGTTCGGCAACAATTCCACAAGAATCTCTGCATTGGCTACTTCGCATGATTGTAGATAATTTTAATCCTCAACACGTACATTATATTGCGGCAATGAAAACACTTCAAAGTGCTGGAGAATTAGATATGGCGCGTGATGTATGGAAAATAATGGAACGACAACAAACCTGGCCGTGTACATCAACTTTAATTGCGTATTTTGATATATGTGTAGAGGCTGGAGAGAAAACATGGGCTATGGAGGCTTGGAATCGATATTGTACAGAACTTAAATTTCTTCAATATGGAGAAGTAGATCCAAAGCCTATTTCGCGTGTACCTTTTTCACTTACACGTGAGGAATTAATATATCTCCCAAAGTGGAAGAAACACTTTGATCATGATCCTAATCTTGATGTGATGGATTTAAATCGTTTTAACAGAACTCGCGAAATATATTTACGTATGGCGCAAGTGATGTTAGCAGGTGGTGAAGTGGAAACATTTCAACATTTTTATACAAAATTAGAAGAAGCTATGTTAAATTCACCAACTCCAGTACCAGAACCGCCAAATCCACATCTTGTTCGTCGTCCTAAGTGGTCTCCATATGAACATTGTAAATCTATTCATCATTCTCCTTGGCGTCTAGAGAGTAATGGGCGTGCTATGGCAATAGGACCATCCATTACAATTGAAGATGAAATGCATAGTCGTTTCTTTTCAAATGATCAATTTCTTGTACATTCTACAAAAGAAATTTTACGTATAGTATTACAAGAACATAAAAGAAATCATTCTTTAGCATGTAATCGTGGTGAAAGTGAAGAATTTTTTGAAAAAGTTGAAGATGCTAATGAAAAATTAAATTTTTGTAATGATTTAGTAGAACGTTTATTTTTAAAATTAGGTCCTAAACTTCATTGTTTAAATACTTCATCTCTTATTTCTCAAATATTGGAAGTTTATCGTGTTATTGGAAAAGAAACTGGAAATATGTTATTACAACGTGCTAATAAATTTATAGAAAGAAAAGCTGCATTAGATAATAATGGAAATGATAATACTAAAGAATCTCTTACATCATCAAATTATTTACAAATTTTAATGGGTTTTGCAGATGAAAGTTCATATGTATATGATAGTAAAAGAAAAGGACCTTGTCGCTATCGTACTGGATTTGACCCTATAACTACTATGCAACAATTAACTTCTGTAGTTCAAGAAATTGCAGGAAATCCAAATGTAACATGGGCAGCTGATATGCATTTACAAGTTGTTTCTACCATGGTAGGTTGTGGTACAATGAAAGCTAATGATTATTTTATTCGTAATGTACTTCGTCAATTCCCATGGGATAGTCGTTTCCTAGAAGCCCTCTATACTGAATATCGCCGTCATGATGATATAGATACTTGGGCAGAGTTAACTAAACGTGCATTGGTGTGGACGGCGCGCTATGATGTACCCGCCTCCGAGCGTCTGCGTCGCCTCATTGAAGATGACTATGACATTATTCACGTCCACACTCGTACCTTCCGTGAACTCGCCGTGTTTCAATTCCGTGATACCGCCGAGCGTCTCCACTATAATAATAATAATAACAATAATGCTGCAGTCAATGAGCTCCCTAATCCCTGGAGTGATTACGTGGCCCACGCCCTCCCCTTCCCTGACAGGGACGCGGGCTACCCAGATGAGTATGGAGACATTGGCCAGTGGCGGGCCCCAGGAGGGGTGGGGTCTCCAGTGCGAGGGCCGGGGTATTACGCCCCCGCGATGCAAGGCGAGCACCAGCGGGGCTACACCTCCGAGTGGCGGGACTTGAAGAATCCCATGCGGCCCCCAGAGTTCCCAGCGCCGTGGGAGAAAAAGTATCGGCAGTATGCTCGAGGGCAACACCCATCGTATGATATGGTGTATGCTGGGCCAATGCCGGAGATATTTCCAACGCGGCATGACTTTAGAAAACCTACGCGGTGGGACTTTCATGATATTGAGAAGCAAGGGAAATATAAGGTTAGTGGACCGTACTAGGTATTTGGTGATGATGAATTATTGTTGTTGTTTTTATTATTATTTTTTTAATGCATGTACGAAAGTACAATTACACATTCACATTTTATTTTTAAATATTATTAATAATAATAATAATAATAATAATATTATTATTATTTTTTTTTTTTTTGTTGTGGTTGTTGTTGTTGTTTTTTTGATGAGTTCCCTAATAAAAAAAATATTTATTTTTTTGTTGTTGTTGTTTTCTTTTCTTTATTACCTTTATTATTATTATTATTATTATTATTATTTATTTTTTTTCTGTCTTTGCAATAAAATAAAAGAAAAAAAAAAACGAAAAAAGAAAGAATTATTATTATTTTTCTCTTTTTTTTTTCTTGAGAGAAAAACTACGTCATGTCAACTACATCACGGCCAACCTTAGTAAAATATGAAACACCTGTTTTACTCTCTGAAGTAAAACGAAAGCGAGCACAAAAAGAAAAAAAATCTGGTCCACAATCTGCCCCACAACCAGAAGATGTTCTCTACAGTATTATTCCTCCAAGAGAATATGAAGAAAATGGAGAGCGATGGGTGCAATTTGTCTCTAGTACCCCCGCAACTCGCTTAGATGTTATTAATATGCAAGAACGCCTTGATACACTTTTACGAGAACGACAGGCAAGAGAAACAGGTATTTGCCCTGTACGAGAGGAATTATACCGACAGGTATTTGAAGAACTTATTCGTCAAGTTACAGTAAATTGTGCGGAGCGTGGACTTTTATTACTTCGGGTACGAGATGAACTTAAAATGACATTGGATGCCTATCGCTCTCTCTATGAAAGCAGTGCTGCTTTTGGTATGCGAAAGGCACTTCAGGCAGAACAAAGTAAAGTTGAAATGGAGGCAAAAATTCGAGCACTAGAAAGAGAAAAGGAAGAATTAAAACAACAAGTGGAGGAACTGGAGTCCCGATGTGAGGCTATTCAAGAACAGGAAGAAGAGAGAAGAGCGGAGGAGGAGAGAAAACATAATGAGGAAGTTGCCTTTTTCCGTCGTACGTATCAAACACTCACTGCAAATCTTCAAACAGTTTGTAACCCAACAAAGACATAAAATAATGATAAGGAAAAAAAAAAAAAAAACACTCATAACTATTGCTTTTTTTTTTTTTTTTGTCACTACTTTTTGATATTGATGTTTGTTATTATTATTATTTTTTGTTGTTGATTACTGATTCTTTAATATAGATGTGGATGATGAATGGAAACTCAACTGGAAAAAGATTACCTTAAAAATGAAAAAAAAAAAAAAAAATGAATAAGGAATATTTTTTGTAAAAAAAAAAAAAAAAAAAAATACAACAGTGAATGAATTAGTGGTAAATAATAGTAATGCTTGTGTTTGTGTTTATCTGCTAGAGATGGAAGGGAAGCGGGGTGATGAAGAAAAGTTAAAAAAGAAAATCAAAATAATAGCCTGTTCTTTTTTGAGTAGGTATAGACAGAGAGAGAGAGAGAGAGAGAGAGAGAGAGAGAGAAGGGAATGTAGATACACTCGCAGAAGATATTTTCCTTTTTTTTTTTTTTTGTTGAGTATAGATGTAAATAATTTCAATTTTCTGTTATTATTGTCTTTTATTTTTCTCTCTTTTTAATATATTTTTACTATAACAATAATAATAATAATAATAATTATTATTATTATTATTATTATATTTTTATTTTTTTTACCTTTGTATTGTACTTTTGCTGTTACACTTCTATCTTCATTTTTTTTTTTTTTTGTTTATTATAAAAAAATTCCCAATACATTAATTTATAAAGTTTAAAAAGCTAACCTACTCATTAAAAAAAGAAAAGAAAAAAAAAATCTACAATCAAGCCATGCCCACCAAGCCACAACCCATCGCCGCTGCTAACTGGAAGTGCAATGGCACCCAAGCCTCTCTTGCCGCCCTCATTGACACCTTCAATGCTGTGAGTGTTCATCACGATGTACAGTGTGTGGTGGCCCCTACATTCTTACATATTCCTCTAACAAAGGCGCGCCTCACCCACCCCAGGTTTGCCCTCGCCGCCCAGAACGCCATTAATAAAAGTGGCGCCTTCACTGGTGAGGTGGCCCTCCCAATATTAAAAGATTTTGGAATTCATTGGGTGATTATTGGCCACTCCGAGCGTCGCGCCTACTATGGTGAGACAAGTGAAATTGTGGCGGATAAAGTCGCCGCCGCCGTCGCCGCTGGCTTCTCTGTGATTGCTTGCATTGGTGAAACTCTTGAGGAGCGTGAGGCGGGCCGCACTGCCGCCGTTGTTATTTCACAACTCGGTGCGATTGCTGCCAAGTTAAATAATAAAGAAAGTTGGAAGCATGTGGTGGTGGCCTACGAGCCGGTGTGGGCGATTGGTACTGGACGCGTGGCGACCCCACAACAAGCACAAGAAGTGCATGCGTTATTGAGAAAGTGGGTGGCAGGGAAGGTGGACAGTGAAACTGCAAGTCAGCTACGCATATTATACGGCGGCTCTGTGAATGCGGCGAATGCTCGTACATTATATCAAATGCAAGACATTAATGGATTCCTTGTGGGAGGTGCCTCATTGAAGCCGGAGTTTGTGAAGATTATTGAGGCGACAAAGCCTTAAGTATAAGAGAATAACAGAGAGAGAGAGAGAGAGAGAGAGACAGGCATACACATCCACACAACCCAGCCTTATATATATATATATATAGGAGGGGAAAATATATTATAATATTTTATTTGTATATGTACTCTGTGTGTGTGTGTTTGTGTGAATGGGTCTAATAGAAGAGAGGGGGGGAATGAAATAAGATGATGAATGAAGCAATAAACAAATATAAATATAATAAAATACAAAAGAAATTACGGGAAAAAAAAAGAGGGTAAAGGGAATTTAAACAAAAGAAAAAAAAAAAAAGTGGTAATATTCTGATTACTTCTATCTACTATAGGGAAAGAAAATATAATCAAAAGAAATAATTATTTATACCCCATCTTTTTTTTTTGTTGTTGTTGTTTATTTTTATATAATTGGTATATTATTTTTCTCTCCCTACTTTACTTATTGTTATTTATTTATTATTATTACTATTTTTTTTTTTTTTTTTGGTATTATGTGTTCCTTTTTTATCATACACCACCACTTTGGTGTTTGAGCTTTAATTATTGTTTTTTTAATAACTATTTACACTTAAAATGACTTTTTTTTTCTCTCTCTATTTCTTCCCCCCCTCTTCAAAAAATTAGCAAGGTACCTACTTAAAAATTTTTATTTTTTTGAAGTAGGTTTTCATCACATTTAGCAAAACTGTAAAGGGATTTTTTTTTATTATTAAATATATACAATAAACAATAAATATAGTTATAACGAGAATAAAAATAAAAAAAACAGAGTACCAAATATACAATATTAAAAAAAAAAAAAAAACAATTAAACAATGAGAGGTGTAGGATTATGTGGTAAAGCTGCATTTCTTTCTTCTTCCTCTGCAATTATCAATAATAATAATAATAATAATAATAATAATATAATGAGCTCCTCTCTACGAACTCCATTACGAAATTATTTTTGGCCTTATAATGAAGATTTTGTACCAAAAGGAGCCAAAACAAGTGGATTTCAGTCAAGTGCCTCACCTCTAATACGAGAAAGAATATTAAAAGAATATGCATTAAGTCCTCTCTTTGCTGCTCGTGTTCCCTGCTGCCGTGTTGGTAACCTGCACTCTGCAAAAGAAATAATAAATTGTAAAAAAGAAATTCAACAATTATTATGTGAATTATTGCGATTACAAGAGGGAAGTGTGACGTTAGGTCCAATGTTGCAAACAAGAGAGATGATGTTGTATAAACCTGGAACTCCTCTTAGTCCAGTACTTGGAGGTTATCAGAATAATAATAATAAAAGTAATAATAATAATAAATCGTTTGCATATGCACGGCAACCTATAGCGGCGCGAACATTAATGGATGTATTTGTACCAGAAGACTTTACATTAGATGAAATTATTACATTTGGAGAAACTGTAAGAGAAAAATTACAGTTGGCATTTCAAGAAATTGAAAATTGTAATGATAATAATAATAATAATAATATGGATAGATCTTCTCTTATGAATAATGTTGAAAATGAAATGAATGGAGCAAATATATTAGTGAGACGATTAGGTATTTCATATTGTGAAGTTCCACCTATTGATGAAACTGGATTTCTATTTGATAGAGTTTGTGGGAAAAATGTGAATGATGAAGAGGCAGAGAGAATAGTGCAACGTTGGCATGAACGTGGTGAATAAATTTTTGAATTAAAATAATAACAAGAAGAAGAGGGATTGCGAAAAAGAAAGAAAAAATTAAATGTTTAAAAACAACTATTACTTCCCATTTTTTTTTTTTTTTTTTTAATTTCTTCATTTTTGTTCTTTATTATTATTAGTATTTTTTTTTTTTTTTTTTTTTTTTTAATAGGGGTTTTTAATACCTTATTTAAGCTCTTCTTTAGATTTAAGGATAAAATATAGCAATATATATATATATATATAGAAAGCAAAGGAAACAGAAAAAAAAAAAAATTATCATTATGTCAAAATCTAATACTGGTTTTATATCACCACTTCACTCTCATTCTTCAATATCTTTTAGATCATTACCATTATTATTATTAATATATATATTATTATTATTATGTATTCTCTCTTCTCTTGTATTACCTGCTGAGGCATTTCGTTTCACCGCCCGTCCAGGCCATAAAATATGTTTTACAGAATACTTTCCTGAGGCTGGCCGATATGAATTACATTATAAAATGGCTCGAAGTTTAACTCCTTTTGTTTCTGTTGCTATTACAGCTCCTGATGGTGGAAGTGTAATTGAACATGAAATAGCTCAGCCTGATGCAAAAGAAATTATATCTGTAGATTCTAAAGGAAATATTGCAATTTGTTTTAATGTTGCTAGTAAATCCCGCTACTCGGCAACTTCAATGAATATTACATTAGAAATAATGGATGCAGAAGATGCGGAGTTAACACGACAGAAAAGACAAAGTTATAGTACTTCAAGTCCTATTGGAGTTGGAGTTGGAAAAGCAAGTGGGGCGATGCAACAAATGAAATATATTTATCAAACAACTTTACGTATTCGTCGCTCGTATCTTAGTTTAATGGCGGTAGGTGAGGATATGCAATTTTCTTTTAAAGATATGAATGATGTGGCTTGGAATTATGTTTATATATTTGCGGGAATGTCAGGGATTATTCTGTGTGGAACTTACTTTCGACTACGGCAATATTTTAAGATTCGAAAATATATTTAAGAAGATTATGAAAAGGAGAGGAGGAGAAGTTGCTTTTTTTATTACTATATATATATATATATATAATGTCTGCAATTAAATAAATCGTATTTATTTTATTTTATTATGTTTTTTTTTTTTTTTTATTTTTTTTTTTTTTTTTTGGGGGGGGGGGGGTTTTTTTTTTTTTTTTTTTTTTNGTCGGGCCCCTTTCTTTTTATTTCTGGTTTATTTATTTATTTTTTTTTTTTGTTTTTTTTGACATAGGAAACGAGAGAAAGGGCAAAAAAAAAAAAAAAAGGATTATATATGTGGTTGAATTAATGGAGAAGAAAATTGAGATAGGGGTAGTGAAATAATAGTGGGGGGACTTTTTTTTTTTTTTTAAATAATAATTAGAATAAATGTGAATAAACGAAATATATATATATATATATATATATATATTAAAAATTGATTTGAATATGAAGGAGAATATATTATGATGATGAAAGCAAATCTAAAAAAAAAAAAAATAGTGGGAATAACCATCACAGATAATAATAATAATAATAATAATAATATATATATATATATTGTCGGATTTTTATTTTATACAATTTAACTCTATGTATTTTCTTTTCTTTTCTTTTTTCTTTTTTTACACTATTCAAAAAATAATAAAAAAAATAATAATTAGTATTTGGAAAAATAAAAAGGAGTTTGCTACTATTACCAGTGTATAATTTCTTTAGGAGGGGGGTGGGAAACAAAAACAAGAAAATATAATAATAATAATATCAACAATCACACACTAAACAAGAAAAGAAAAGAAAAGAAAAGATGGATCAGCCCTCATGGTTGCCTATTCCTCTTATTCTACTTTGCATTATATTTGGACTATTATTATTAATGTATTTTATTGTAGGAAGTATTGTACGATATCATAAGGGAATGCGGCACTGTCCTGAAATGCTTCCCAATTATCATTGTTGGTGTACTTTACTAAACTCAATTTTAGTTATTATAACTTGTGGCCGCTGCCGCCCTCGCTTTGGGACTCGTCTTCATAATATTAATAATATTAATAGACAATATTTACATTCTCGCCCCAATCATTCCTCTCTCTTTTTTAATAATAATAATATTAATAATATTAATATTTCTCGAAGGCGGGCGGCGCGGGATTTAGCCTTTGAGGCTCTGCAGAGTGATTGGGAGGAATATGAAGAAGAAAGAGAAATATTAGAAAGAGATGAAATATTAAAAAGTGAAGAAAGAGGAGAAATATTAGAAATAAATTCTGCAATGCAACCTGCTAGTGCGGTGGTGGTGGTACAACACAAGGACTTGGAAAAATTACAATAATAATAAATAATAATAATAAGTGCTAGCTGCTTGCTTGGTTGGTTGCTTATTTGATATTTTATATCTTATTATTGTTGTTGTTTTTATTATTTTTTTTTTTTTTCTTTTATGTGGTATTGGTGATAATGGTGGTGGTATTTCAATGTTTAGCGTGTGTTTAAGTGTAGGTGAAATGTCTATTTTACTTTTATTATTATTATTGATTTATATTTATATATATTGTGTGAGTATTCAAATAAATAAATAAATATATATATATATATATATATATATATTTATCGAGTAGAAATGAATCAGATAGATAGAAGGAAAGAGAGAAAGAAGAGCACTCTAGCTTATTTTTTTAACTTATTTTATTTTTTTTGTTTTTCATCATATATATATGGTTCTATCTCCATAAAAAAAAAAAAAAAAGAAAAAGAAAAAAAAAATGAGTAGATATCTTATTGAATAGTAAACAGATTTATTACCTTCTTAAATAAGTTTGCACAAATCTTTTAATTACTCTTCTGTTTCTTTTTCTTAATTTCTTTTTCTTTAGAAGCTGTGTTAAAAGAGAGAACACAAAATAAAACAAAAATAAACTGATTTTGCCATAGAATAAGAAGGTTGATCGGGTGGCAGCCTTTGAGAAAACTTGAAAGAATTAAAATATATAGATAAAATCTGTGCTTCCGCATATATAAATATAGAAATTTTATTATTATTATTATGAATCACAAATTTAACTTTTCAAGTACTTTAAGAAGTCGTGAGAAATCTGTATTATTTTGGGCCGCCTCACTTGCAGAATCACAGCGAGTACAAGTCGCAATTCCTTCACTTAATACTTCAGCCACTACTACTACTAATAATAATAATAATAATAATAATAATAATAGTCATACTTCAAAAGATGATAATACAAGTATTGGAATTGCTTTGAATGTTACTGAGACAACAACTAATACTAATAATATTAATAATTCACAGCATTGTATGAAGAAGGCACGAATAGAAAAAGAAATACAAATACTAGAAGAAGAAGAAGAAGAAGAAGAACCAGAAAAAGAAATAAAACAAGAATCTGATGTAGAAATAATACCTTCTATGACAGACAATAGTAATGAAGACAATAGTGGTGGTGGTGAGGAAAATAGAAAAGATATTAATATTAAAATAGAAAAAGAAGTTATAGAAGTAGAAGAAGAAGAAGAAGAAATTATAGAAGAACAAAAACAAGAACAAGAACAAGAACAATTACCAGAACATCAATTATCACTTTCAGAAATTCCAATTGTAACCTCTCTACCACGAAAATTATTACATCAATTTAAAAATATATTACCCGTAAGTGAGGCTCTTTTTCAAGGATTATTAGGTCCAGTTGTTATTGATATTGAAATAAATGGAGATATTTTACTTCTGCGTGAGCCCCAGCGTTTTGCATTAATGTTAGCAGAAATGCAAAAAGCGAGTAGTGATCATCTTCGAAGTTTTCATGCTGGAATTCAACTTTATTTTATCGTGCGTGGGGAATCGTGTTATACATTAGAGGCAAATATATGTTCTCCAGTTGTATTTTTAGCAAAACTTCTCTCAGCTCCTTTAGTTACTAAAATTATATTACAAGCTTCTTGTATTTATCAATTACTTTTATTATATTTAGGCTCTGACAGACTTGAGGTTAGGAATGTTGTAGATGTGGCAGTGTGGTCGGCAGTTGTAAAACGTGTTTGTGGATCATTATTTTATAATAATATTAATAATAATAATAATAATAATAATAATAATAATAATTCCCCACATAAAACAACAACAACAACAACAACAACAACATTAGAAGAAGATAAAAGAGAAGAAAAAGAAGATGTTGAAATATTATTAAATATACAACAAGTATGGGATAAGTTACCGGAATTTACAAGAGAAGATATTGAGGTTCAAATAAAAAATGCAGAGCAAGCTGCAGGATATGATAATAAAATATGGGAGGAAGATAAAAAAAAGAAGAAAAATAATAATAATAATAATAATAATAATCGTGAAATGATATTAGCAGATACACCAATAATTTCAACAATATCAACAACTCCATCATCTCCATCTCCAACAAGAACTGCTACAAATACAAATATAATTACAAATATAAATATAAATACAAAAAAAGTTTTACCCTTAACACAATTAAAAGAACGATTAAAATCTTTAATGACTCTTTATGCATATTATGATAATTTTTTACGTTCTGTAGAAAGTAGTGGAGCTACAGGATTATCTTCAATATCTCTTGCAAATATATGTGATATTGAAACTCGTGTAAGTTTTCTTTGTGAATTAATGTCATATCATGGAATGTTTGTAGATAAAAGTCTTCATAATAAAATGATAACTGATCTTACGGATCAAATTTCATTTCTTATAGAAAAAGGAAATTCTGTAATTCAAAAATTTAAAGAAAGTGAAGTTGAAAGAAGAAAAGTAATAAATAATAATAATAATAATAATAATAATAGAGATAATTGTGACAAAGAAATAATAGAAATCCAAGAAGAAGAAGAAGAAGAAGAAGAAGTAGAAATAGAAGATGGAGAAGAAGTGGATATGAGAACTATAACTGGTGAAGAACTTGTTAAACTTCTTCGAAAATGGTATAAAATATCTGAACTTCAAGAAGGAAAAGTTGAACATCGATTACAAGAAATAAATAAAAAACTTGAAAAATTAGTTAATGCGGAAGAAAATTTAGCATATATATATTTATTAATAAATGAACGTCGTGATTTTATAAAAACAATAAAAGATAATTTCTCAAATAGTGTAATTGTTCATCCTCGTATTATTGATATTTCTAATAAAATTACAAGTGAAGAAAATTCAAATAGTAATAAGACCTCTGAAAGTAATAATAATAATAATAAAATAAGAAATCAAATATTTTTTTCTGTTCACCCACACTGGAGTGTTCATCATACAACTACATCACGAATATATTGTTCAAAACCAAATCTTCAAACTTTACAAAAGAAACCTCTTATATCTCGTATTCAGTTTAAATCTTCATATTCATCCATATTAAATTCTGAAATGACAATATTTTCTAATCCAAAATGGACACTAAGACACTTATATGGCCCACCTCCTGCTTGTTCTCTTTTATCTTTTGATTTTAATCAAATTGAATTACGTGTTTTAGCACATTTAAGTGGGGATGAACTTCTTATTCAACAACTTAGTAGTGGAAAAGATGTTTTAAAAGAAATTGCCTGTCGCCTCACAGGATTAACTCGATTAGAAGATGTCACATATTATCATAGACAAGTAGTTAAAATAATTGTATATGGATTGCTTTATGGAATGGGTCCAGAATTAATGGAGCAGAGAATAAAACATCTCCAAAAGGAAATAACAACAAATAAAAATATAAATAATCAACAAGAAGAACAAGAACAATCACAGCAACAATCACAAGAACAAGAACAATCTTCTGGGATTTCAGCAAAACAATTTTTACGTTCATTTTTTCAATCATATCCTGGAGTACAAGCATTTTTAAAACATACACGAAATCAAGCTATTCATGAAAAAAAATGTATGACATTAAATGGTATACGAGATTTATCAGGAGAAATAGATGGAAATAAACGTAAACAAACATCAATTGCTTTGGCTATTCAAGGTGGAGCTGCTGTGATTCTTCATTATGCAATGTTAGCAATTCATGAAAAACGACATTTATTATTACCATATTTTCCTGCTTCACCTGTAGCTCTTGTGATGAGTGTGCATGATGAACTTATATATGCTGTACCAGATACAGCTATTGATATTTTAGCTCCAACAATGAAACATATTTTAGAGCAACAGGCAAATGTACTTTCATTACGGGTTCCTTTACCTGTTTCTGTGAAATGTGCAAAAAAACTTGGGGATTTGGAATCCATCCAGTTGTAGTTGTTCTTTCTTTGATATTTAATAAGATTTTGCTTTTTTTTTGGTTGTTTGTTTGCTTGTTTTCTTTTCTTTTGTTCGTTCGTTTTTTTTTTTTTTTTTTTTTTTTTGTGTGTGTGTGTTTCTGTGGTGACAGAGTGAAAGGAAAGAAGTTTTTAATTTGATATGTGTACCTCTTTCATATGCTTTTAGAGAGAGATAATTATTTCATTAATAATTTTTTTTTTTTTTTTTTCACCTCTTAAAATTTATAATAATAATAATAATAATAATAATCCTATAAGATTTTTTTTTTTTTTGATTTTATCATTATAAATTGTACCTTCTTCTTCTCAATTTTTTTTTTTTTTTTTCTTCTTTTTAATTAATTAATATATATATATATATTTAGGGTATATAAAGATAGAAAATATAGATAGAAATAGATATAATTCTGTAATAAATGTCTTTCTTTGGTGCCCCACTACCTCCTACTGGAGGAGTACCTACTTCTTCTGTTACCCCTCATATATTTCCAGGGAATGTTGGTAGTGTTTTCTCTACTTCATCTGATAATATAAAACAACAACAACAACAACAATCAGGTTTTAATTTCCCACCAAAACCACCTGTATTTCAATCTACAGCTCATTCAGGAATATCAGGAGGATTTCCAACAACAACATCAGCATCAAATCATCAAAATAATTCATTTAATAGTGGAAAAGGAATATTTTCAAAGAGTAGTGAGCCACCACCGTATTTTGCTCCAAATAATAATAATAATAATAATAATAATACAATAAATAATACAAAACTTTCTACAGCACCTTCATTATTATCATCGGTACTTCCTAGCTCAAATTCTACATTAAATACACCTGTATTTGGTGCAGCTTCTACATTTGTATCAACTACTACTCCTCCTCCAAGTAATATTAGTGGAATATTTTCAAAAAAAAATAATAATAATATTACTACTAGTGGTTCTGGTGGAGGAAGTTCTCTTAACTCTCCTATACCTTCTTCTGTATTTAGTTCTTCAACATTTCATCATACAACTCATACGAGTGAGTCTCCTAATACTTCTACAATTCCCACTCTTTCTTCTATTACAAGTTCTATGAAAGTACAACCACAAACTTCTTCTTCTTCTTCTTCTTCTGTTTTTGGAGTTTTAAAGAATAGTACAACATGGAAATCTGTTTCAAATTTACAATCACAACAATTACAACAATTACAAATACCCACACAACCTCCTCCAGTATATTCTAAACATATTCAAAATACTCCACCATTTAATCCAATGAATACAACATCTAAAATGGCAGTTGCAAAAAGAGGAAGAGGTGGTAGTATTTTAGTAGGAGGCAGAGGTGCAGGACGTGGAGAAATATCACAAATTCAACAAAATTTACAAATTCAACAACAACAACAAAATTATAAAAAACAAAATATAATTTCTCCTACAAGTGTTATTTCAGGTGAACAATTACTCTCTACACGTGTTTTTATTGGATTTATGCAAAAAATAATGGATGATGATGAGGCAAAACGTGAGGATGCTGCGGATTTTTTAGATAATGCATTTTTTGGTGTTGTTGGAAGTCATGTAGGAGGTAGAAGTGATTTTTCTACAATATTACAACAAATGTTATCAGCTTGGAGAACACTTAAAGAAAGTCAACAACAACAACAACAACAGGAATTTTTTTTAAAAGGAGATCATTGGGTAGCATTATTTGCAATTGGATGTCATTTAAATTTTGTTTCAAGTACTATACTTGCAGGAAATTCTGAACGAGAAAAAGATATTACAGGACAAAGAAGTATTATATTAGATAATAAATGGGCTGTATTAACAAATAGTTGTACTTATGCTAATTTACTTTGTGATATTTGTTTACAACTTATGTCAAATCAAAGTGAAAATCATGTACCATATAGTGTTGTTCCTCTTATTTTACGTCGTGCACGTAATATATTTGAATTAGCTAATGATGAAGGAGTATCAACAGTTCAACCCAATATAAGAGCTATAATTTTAAAATTACATCGATATGTACAAATTCCTTGTTTACAACGTGAACCACAATCTATAGTTGAACGTCAACGTGCAAATGCTTTTGCTTGTGTTTTAGGAGAAATGTTAGTTCAATCTTGTGCTCCTAATGAAAGTAATAAATTTATACAATCTTTTCATCAATATTGTAGTGAAATGGTAGAAATTCGTTCTACACTTTATCACCATTATGCTCATAACCTTTTACAAGAACCTCTTTCAGATCTTGTTATTAGAGAAGCAATGAAACTTTTAGCTCAAGCTTTTGTTATTATTCCAGATGATGCTAAAGAAAATAAACGTATAATATTTGTAAAACTTACAGCATGTGGATTAGCTTTAGGACAAATTCCTTCTTTAGAATATCAAAAAAATTATAATATTACAGAACTTGAAGATCTTATTGTTTCTATTAGAAGTTGTAATTTAAAATTATTTAATCTTGCAATGCGTAATTATTCTGAATTTTATGTACAATGTGGAATACATAATGTTTTACAATTTATTGATAAACGTATTTCTCTTCTTATGGTAGTTAAATATTATATGAATAAATCTACTAGTCATTTACCTGTTCAAGATATGATAAATTATTATAAACTTCCTTTTACTATTCAAGAAGCTTGTTATGTTTGGTTACTTCCTTTACTTGTAGAAAAACGTATTAATGGTGTAATGGAAAGTGGTGTATTAATTCTTAGTGGTTCTAATCCATTTGATGATTATAGTAAAAATGCTTTAGAAGAAGTTAAAATAAATGAATAAAACGAATTAAATAAATATGATTTTTTTTTTTTTTTTGTTGTTGTTTATATATATATATATAAATAGATATGTGTGTATCATGGTCGATTGGAAAGAGAATATGGGAAAGGAAGATGAAGATGACATTAATTTTTTTTTAAATTATTTTCACTTGTCTTGCTTTAAATTCTCTGGATTTTTATTAGGTAGTTTATTGGTAATATTGCTTAAAAGAATGAATGAGTGAAATAATAATAATAAGAATAATAAACTCAGAGAAAATATATAAATAAAATATATGTAGTAGATACATTAAAGCAAATTATACTTTTTTAAACTTAATTTATTATACTAAAACTTTTTTTTTTTTCGTTGTTATTGTTGTTATTTTCTTCTTTTATTATTATTATTTTTATTATTTATTTATTTATTTATTTATTTATTTTATTTTTTTTTTTATTTTTTTTAGACTACTCTTATAAGGGGGTGTAAATAAATATATCTAAGTAATAAAATTCCATAGAATTATATAAAAGGGGGAAACAACCAAACATAGAGAAAGAGAGTAGTTATAACTGACTATAAAGTAATTTTAATAAACTCTATATCTGTAAAGGGGGGAAAAAAAAAAAAGTTAATGGAAGCAGATACAGGCTTAGTACAAGTTACAAACTTCCGTGGTGGTTTAACAACTGATGATGATTCAGGTCGTCATCAAGATGAAGCAGTAGATTTAAAACTTATTTTTAAAGAGTTTGTTGAACATTTTCGTATTCATAATGATCACATGTATATGGCTATGCTACGTGCTAACCTCGAAGGAGGATTATTCTTTATGGAAGTAGAAATGACCCATGTTCAACAGTTTAGTAATACACTTTTTAATGCCCTCCACACCACCCCAACTCGTACCTTACCTTTATTTGAACACGCCTTATGGGAACTCGCCCATGAACGTAAACTCTTTCCCCCATTTAGTAGACAAAGTACTATTCAATTACAATTATACTGGGGTGTGCCCCCAACCCCACTACGTCAACTCGCCCAAGCCTCCGTCGCTCGCCTTGTGTGTGTGAGTGGAATTGTTGTAAAAGCCAGCGCCTGTCATGCCAGGTGTGTGCGGGCTGCAATTCAGTGTACGAGTTGCTCTAGTAAAACTTATATAAGTGGTGGCCGCAGTATTGACCTCCCCCCACACTGCCTAGAGAATGGTGGGATGGGTGGGGGTAGCACCTCTGGTGTGAATATAAGTGGGGGCGGAGGGCAGCGGCGGTGTCGGCCTAATCCCTACACACTACTCCCAATGGAATGTGAGTATGAGGATCAGCAAGTTATTAAATTGCAAGAGCTGCCAGAGGATGTGCCCACAGGAGAGCTACCAAGGCATGTCACAGTAATGGTGGATCGATATTTAGTTGATAGAGTGAGCCCAGGGGCACGCGTGCAGGTGGCTGGAATTGTTTCAGTGCAAGAGAAGAGAGGTGGAATTGAGGGCGGGGGTGGGCGGCGGAATGCAAAAGGCGTCAGAGGAGCTGCAGGACTTCGAGCTCAATATTTACGCTCCGTAGGACTTATGTTTATTGCAGCACGTGATGGTGGGGTTGCTGTTCAAAGTGTAAATCAAAACTTTTCCTCAAGAGTTCGATCACAATCCGCACTGGCGTGGCAGGCGGAGGAGGAGGCGGCGTTTAAACGATTTGCAGAGCAGGGGCGAGTGTATGAGCGACTGGCACAGAGTATTGATCCTGCTATTTTTGGATTAGAAGATCAAAAAAAATCCATAGTGTGTTTGTTATTTGGTGGAACACGCAAAAAACAGGGAAGTAATTATTTACGTGGGGATATGAATGTTTTATTTATAGGTGACCCATCTACGGCGAAATCTCAATTATTAAAATTTACAGAAAAAGTAGCACCTATAGGTATTTATACATCTGGTAAAGGAAGTAGTGCGGCAGGTTTAACAGCTTCTGTTATTTCTAATGGTAATGGTGATTTTGTTCTTGAAGCAGGATCTATGGTATTAGCAGATGGAGGAGTTGTTTGTATTGATGAATTTGATAAAATGCGGGAACAAGATCAAGTAGCAATTCATGAAGCAATGGAACAACAAACTATTTCTATTGCAAAAGCAAATTTAACTACTATGCTTAATAGTAGAACAAGTGTTTTAGCAGCAGCTAATCCAACCCTTGGTAGTTATGATCCTCTTCGTTCTAATGAAGATCAAATGGATTTTCAAAGTTCTATTTTATCACGTTTTGATCTTATTTTTAAAGTACTTGATCCTCGTAATCCAGAAATTGATAATCGTTTAGCCCAACACGTTGTAAATTTACATAAAGGTGGAAGTGGAAGACATGCTAATGCAACTGCTACTGCTGCAGTAGAAAGATCTTTTTTTACTCGATATGTTGCTTACGCTAGATCCACACGTCATCCTCGTATTTCAGAAGATGCTATGTCTGTTTTATTAGACTTTTACGTACATGTTCGTCGTGAAGCACATCAACAAACATTAGAAACACTTTCTTCAACTTCTAATCTCTCTGGTGCTAAACCACAAACGCCTATAATTCAAATTACAGCTCGACAATTAGAAAGTCTTGTACGAATTACAGAATCCATGGCGCGAATGCGTTTAGATGTTCTTGCAAGTCGCGCCGATGCTGAAGAGGCAATTCGACTTTTTAAAATGGCTACCGTAGATGCTATTAAAAGTGGAGTTGCTGATCAAACCATGTCAGCTGCACAAAGTGAAATTATTTTAAGAATTGAAGAAGCCCTGCGGCGGCGGGTAGCACTTGGAGCTACTGTAGAACATAATAGATTACTTTCAGAAATGGCTCGTATGGGGTTTGATGTGAAATTGGTGGATCGTGCTGTTTATGCTATGGTGAAACGTGAGGAATTGGAGTGGCGGAAGCAGCGTACACTTATTCATCGAATGCGATGAGTAAAAAGAAAAGAAAAGAATAAGATAAATAACATATAAATATATTTATAGATATAGTCTAAATGAAGGAAACACGTTAAGCTTTTTTATTTTTATTTATTTTATTTTATTTTTTTTTTTTCCTCTTCTTAAGGATTTTTTTTTTTTTTTCTTTTTTTTAACAGTATAAGAGTTATCTAAAACAAAAAGTATTATTATTTATTATTATTATTATTATTTTTTTTTTTTGAGTGGGGTTTTTAATATTATTATTTCCAGTTATGAATTCTAATTTTTATCGGTTTAGAATTTTTTTTTTTTCTGTTATTATTATTATTTTTTTTTCTCAAATTTTTAAAAATAGGGGTATTAAAAGGGAAGAGGTATAAAACACTATATTGTGTTTATAAGGAATAAATAAATAAAATTAGTCCTCGAAATAATTTCCCCCCGTAGTGGTTAGAGCCCTTTTTTGTTTTTTCTGAAGGTTATTTTTAATAATTAAAAATCAAAATAATTAAAAAAAAACAAAAAAGCATAGAGGTGTTTTTCGAAGCATGAATCAAAAAGTAGAAGAACCACAGAGACGAGAACGTGTGGCGGGATGTAAAACAAAACGTGAGAGTTCAATATCAGATGTTTCAACTTCAAGTTCTCTCATTTCAAAAACATTAAAAAGTGAACTTCAGTGTATTTGGTCTACTTTTAGAAATAAAAATATAATAACATCGATTAATAATAATAACAAAAATAATATTTCTCAGATTAATACTGAAGAAGTTGAGGTACCAGAATTTAAAGTTGGTGCATTAGAAATGTATCGACGATTTCCACGGCAATATGATCTCCTCATGCAACGTCATGACTGTACAGCAATTAAAAATTATATTTATAATTTACTTTCTAATTTACAAAAACAACAACAACAAGAAGAAGAAGAACAAAAAGATAATTTTAAATTACTGCGAGTAGCAGATTTTGGTTGTGGAACAGGACGAATTGCAAGTATGATGTGTCAACATCCAGCAGTAGGTTCAATTTATTGTTATGATAGTGAAAAGGCAATGTTAAAGGAATGTTTTAAAAATATTGTGAGATCTATTGCTGTGGGAAGGCCTGATGCTTGTGGAATACGTATTTGTTCTATTGCTGATAATAATAATAATAATAATAAAGATGAAAATGATGAATGTATTTACATTGGAGATATCGACAACAATAACAATAATAATATTATTATAGATTTATGTGTTCGCCCAGTTGGATTTGAGGCGGCACGGGGTGAATTTATAAATAATCATCCATCATGTCATATTATTGTGTGTGCGTGGGCACTTTCATTTGTAATGCGAGCTCAGTGGGGTGGGGATCGCTGGTATCCTGCTATTGATTCTACTCTCTCTGCTCTCTCTTCATTATTATTAAATAATAATAATAATAATAATAATAGTGCAGCAATGATTATAATTGAAACACTTGGCACCAATACAGTGGAGCCACGCCGACGTAATACACTTGCTGAGAGACTTGAAATAGAACACAAGTTTGAGAGACTTTGGGTGCGAACGGATTATAAATTTAAAAATTTTAAAGAAGCAATTCGACTCACACGATTCTTTTTTGGAGAAGAAATGGCGCAATCTCTAAAAGCAAAAGAAGAAAAGGATGAAGAAGTAATATTACCAGAGTGTACTGGTATTTGGACATTATGGAGAAGTTAAAATTGATGTGTATTTGTTTTTTGTTTTTTTTTGACTTTTATTTTCGTTATAATTATAATTATTTATTCTTTTAAAGATTTTTTTTTTTTCTGATTTTATTATTCCCTTTTTTTTTTTTTCTTTCACTTTTTTCATTTATTTAAAACTCTCTAGTACGTTAGCGTACAAGAGACACAGATATATACATATAACTCTATTATCAATTATATTTTAATTTTTTTTACTATTATAGACAAAATAGACATATAGTCCCCCCTAATAAAAAAAAAAAAACATTAATTAATCAATTAATCAAATAAAAAAGAAAAAGAATGAAAGTACTTCATACAAAAGCTACAGCAGAGCCAATTCTTCTTGCTACTACATGTCATAATATGAATTTATTAGCCATTATTACACGTTCTCTCGTAATTGTCTACCGCGCCACCACCCTCACAGTTGTTACAACACTTTCATTACATTTAAATATAAGTGAAACAAGTGTGAGTGCCTGCTGGTCTCCATCTGGTAGAATTCTTACTATTGGACTTCAATCAGGTGAATTATATCTTTTAGATGTTGAAAGTGGGGATTTAGTGCGTCGATTTATACCTCGGCGTGATTTAAAATTAACTATTAAAGATAAAGTTTCTTCTCTAGTGAAATCAGATGAAAGTAATGGAGGATTATTAGGGGAAAGTATTAGAAATAATAATAATAATAATAATAATAATAATGAGGAAAATAATAATAATAATAATGAAAGTGATGATGAAAAAGAATCTGATCCACTGCAGCAACCTCCTATTTTACCTATTTCAGTAGAAGGTGCTATTATTGCCTGTACCTGGACTTCTATTAAACCTTTCATTGGAATTAAAAATACTCATAATGAATTATGTCTCCCATTAAGAGCTACAGTCTCTTCCTCTATTCTTGAAGAAGTTGAACGTGAGGATGAGATGCCAGTAATGTTAGTTTTAGATCAAAAAGGTGGATTATGTTTTTTGCCTGGTGGAATGCAGGAGGTTTGTGTTGTTATGGTTAAACTTCCTTGGGAATTAAATCCAGAATATATACGTGTAGAATCTTTTATTGTGGCGGCATTACCTTTTTTAAATAATAATAATAATAATAATAATAGTAATATTGATAATAGTAATATTAGCAATACTAACAATAATAATACTGGTGAAAATAGAATGGAAAATCATGCAGCCTATTTAGTACTTCAGGAAATACCAAGTAAAGGAAAACCTTTAAATATTTTTTCACAAGTCATGCAAATTCAATTATTTGATATAATTACAAATGTAGCTGGACGTGAAACTGTATCTATTTGTTGTATTACAGAATATTGTCGAATGGGTAAAGTTTCCTATCAATATGCACGAAAACGATGGATGAAAGTTATTCAAACAATTCGTAAAGATTTATTATTACCACAAAATGCTTTATTATTAAGAGATGCTTTAGTAGAAGATATAACAAAACCTCCTCCAGAGCAATTATTAAATTATTTTAATTCATTAGACCTCTCTGCTATTACGAAAGATGCGGAGGAGTTATCAAATCAATTTACACATATTATTATTCATATTTCTACAGTTGCCTATAGATGTTATGATATTGCTTTACATATGTGTGAAGCACAATCCTCTGATCGACAACGTCAAAGTTTATTAATTGATATTATTGGTGAATTACGCAAACAATGTACACATTTCATGCGTCAAATACGATTAGAAGCAGATCGAGAAGGAGAATTATTGCATTGGATAATTCAACGAACTATTTTACTTACAAATAATAATAATAATAATAATAATAATAATACTCCAGCAGGAATTGATATATTTACTTCACAACCTCCACTAAGAGCAGTGCGGCACCCATCATTATTACGAACATTACATCGAATTGCAAAAGAAGAATCTACAACATTACGATTAGTAAATGAAAAAAAAAATAATAATAATAATAATATTAATAATGATAATAATTATGAAGTAAATAATACATATATGAAAAGAGAAATAATGGGAGTAGAAAGAGAAGAAGAAGAAGAAATATTAGATGAAGATAAAGAAGAGGAATTGTGGCGAATTGGAAAAGGGTGTTTATTAAATGGGAGAGAAACAGTGAGTTGTCTACTAGAATTAAAAGATAATAAAGAAATAATAATAATGGAAGAAGAGGAAGAGATGATGATAAATAAGAAGAGGAGGATTTTACATCAACAACATTGTGAAGTAATTTTTACAAATGATAATATTATTCAAGTTCATGTTGTGAACTTTACTCAATCAAATCCTTTTCAACCTCTTAGAACTTTATATACACTTGAGTTTAAAGAAAATAATAATAATAATAATGGGAGTACTTCTACCCTCATAGCATTACAGGAACCTGTTATTGTTAAAATAGAACCTCTACAATTAACATCTGACACAAATATTAATTTTATTTGGAGTGGAATGGTAGATGAGGAAGGTCATTGTGTATTATTATGGGAAAAAATATTTAATCATAATAATAATAATAATAATAATAATAATAATAATAATAATATTGTAGGTTCAGAAAATGCGTTAGTCATGGCATTAGTAGATGATCAAGGTGATATTGCATTACAAATGGATGATGAGGAAAAAGATGAAATAAATGAAGGAGAAGAAGAACAAAAATATGCAGTGCTTGAAATTAAAGGAATTTGTACTAAAAATTTAAGAGCTTCTGTTAGTCGAGCTCGTGGATTTGGTGTTTTTTATGCAAAAGAAAGATTTGTTGTGGTGGACTTTTACGGAGGTTAAAATAAGAGAAAGAAGAGAAATGGGGGGAATATGATATTAATTATATTCTCTTATTTATTTTATTTTTTTATTTTATTTTTTTTGCATTGTTATTATTATTATTTTTTTTTTTCCATTGTGCTTGATCATAGATTCACTGAATAAAAAAAAAAAAAAAGAAATAATGTTTATTCACATTTTTTAGTTTCCTTAATGTTTTCCTTACTCATTATTTTATTTATGTAACTAAAATTGTTATATTGATCTATTTCCCTTTATCCCTCCCACACACTCTTTTTTTACATCTTTTATATTATATATATATATATATATCTGTTAAAATAAGAAAGCTAGTTTACTTATTATTATTATTTATTATTTACCTCAATAATAATAATAACACTAACAAAAAAAAAAAAAACACACTCACACTCCGAGGTTAACACACACATATATATATATATACTACTAATAATAATAATAATAATAATATTATTATTAATATAAAATATAAATATGCCGGAAGGACTTAGTGAACTCCTAGAGCGCCTCCGCCTCCCACACGCCTATCGTGCCTCAATTAATTCAATTACAAATATATATAATTGGGTGCAGGAGCGTATGTGGCCTGTCTATACTACTGGAATATTTATTTCTGTTTTATGTATGCTGGCATCAGCTCAGGAGAAACAAATACTCGCGGATAATTTATTTGGAAAACATTCAGAAATACAAGAGCCTGAGAAGAGAGAAATATTATTATCAAACGCACAAAAGTTATTTCACGAGGAGGCAACGCAAGGCGTAAAGCAAGTGGTGTGGATGTTGCCAGCGGGGGAGTTTAGGCGGGAGTATGGGGAGCGACATGGGAGTAAAGTGTAATTAATTAATTAATAATAATAATTTAATTAATTAATTAATAATAATAATGATAATATATTAATAAGTAAAAGATAGATAGGGAGGTGGAGGAGGGGGGAGGAGGGGGGAGGAGGTGTTGTGGAGTAACGAATGAATATGAAAATGAAATAAAATAATATATATATATATATATTTATTTGGTGTGTGAGGGGGGAAAAAAATGTATTAGGGGATAAGAGAAATAGAAAAGGGATTTAAAAGAAAAGAAAAGAAAGGAAGGGGGAATGATAGGACTGAACTCTGTTGAAATTCATTATATATATATATATATATATATGCTTTTTCCTTTGGTTAAGTCTATCTGTTCGTGGTGTCTTCACATCTATGACTTGATACAAATAAATATATATCTATAAACAACAAAAACAACAACAAAAAAAAATAATAATAATTCCTAGTATGCTTAGTTTATCAAACTATATATATATATTTTTTTTTTGTTTTTTAAATAATTAATATTGATAACTTCCCCTTTCCTTTTCCTTTTCATTTTTTTGGTATATAATCTCAAGGTAGAATCTGTGGGTGTGCTTAGAAAGAGGAAGTCAACTCGGTACATCTCTTTCACACAAATATAAAAAAAAATAATAATAATAATAATAGTTACTCTTGCTGGTTTTCTCTTTTTGTTATTATAAAAATTACAATTTATATATTTCTTAGAAAAAAAAAAAATGAATGATGATTCACAGGAAGCCGCTACTACAGATGTTGGATTATTACATAATGACGCAGCTGTAGGTGAAAATACACATCATATTATTAATGATATAAATAATAATAATAATAATAATAATAATAACAGTAATGAAAACAGTAATGATCATCATGAATCAAATGATCACAATTATAACAATAATAATAATAATAGTAATAGTAGAGATCGTATTTTTCAAGAACTCTTTGATGCTGAAGTTTCTTTAGATTTAGCAAAACTTCGAGAAGCCTCTCGGGCAGGAATTCCTCCAATACACAGAGGCACCGCCTATAGACATTTATTAAATGTTGCATTAGTTGATAAATCACGTGAAATGTCTTTAGAAAGAATGCAAGAAAAAGGTTTTGAATTACTTGAAACAACTTTCACACAACTTCTCTCTTGTGATGGGAGTGGGCGTGGGAATTTTACAATGATAACACATCATATGAATAATAATAATAATAATATAAATAGTAATAATAATAATAATAATAATAATATGAATAATAATAATAATAATAATAATAATAATATTAGTAAAACTAATATCACCACCACCACTAGTAGTAGTAGTAGTCATTCACATTCCTTTATTTCTTCTGTAAATGTACAAAACCCAGATACAGTTCCACTATTAAATATAAGTGAAAGTTATTTTGCAAATATGTATAGAACTTGTGATCGCTTTTCTTCTAATAATTTCACAGCCTGGGTAAAAGCTCATTCAAAATTAAAATATATGTCTCGCTTTGTTGGAAATACTGAAAGATGGCAACGCATGGAAACTGCATTAAGAGCTTTATATATTGCGAACTCCTCTGCAACACCAGATGAAGTAAATTATATTTTAGAATTAGCATTAGCGTTTGAAACAATTCAAGGCAGTGCACAAGATATATTTTTCCTCGTGCAATCCCTATACCACTTATTAACCCATCATGGAAATGTTCTACAAAACGCACAGTGTCTACAGCACATGTGTGGCGTCTTTTTAATGCTATTTCGTGCAACAAACTTTGAGTTGTATCAACATTTTATAAATGAAGGGGTGAGTTTTGTGGAGTGGATGCCGGGGATGTTTACGACCTTGCTGGCGGGGAAGCTGCACCACGAGGACCTGCTGCGGCTGTGGGACGCGTACTTCGCCGACGCGCTGGAGCAGCTGGGGTTCCCCCTGCACGTGTACGTGTGCCTGGCGATCTTGGCGGAGATGACGGGGGCGCTGGTGGAGTGTGAGGGGTCGGGGATTGTGGGGCGGCTGCGGCGCCTGCCGAGGGTGAGGGTGGGGTGCATTATGCAGAAAGCGATATCCCTTCGAGGCTCTGTGGTGGCGGTGGGACTTTTATAATTTGTTTTACATATATATATATATATATTTTTTTTTTTGTGTGTGTGTGTGTGTCGTTTTTATTTATTTATTTTTTTTTATTATTATTATTATTATTATTATTTTTTTTTTTTTTTTTTCTTTTTTCTCTTATTTTTATTGGTGTAAAATTTTCTTCATCTTCTTAACAATGTGAAATTCCATTTAAAAAAAAAAAAAAAAAACTATTAATAATAATAATAATAATAATAATAAATAAGAGCACTGAAATAGCCCCCAAAAATAGATATTATATATATATATATATACTTCTTTTATATATAAATAATATTATTTATTAAATAGACACAAACAGAAATAATAAATATAATTAATAAATAAAATACAATGAGTGCTCATATAAGTCCAAGACAATATCATTCTGCATTAATGGAACATTTTGCAGCTGCTGGAACTCCTGTAACTCCACCTAAATCTAAATTAATACTTTCACCAACACCAAATACAAATAAATTTAAAACAAATACAGAAATTAAAAATAATATAAATATAAATAATAAAACTCATCATGATAGCGTTATTATTGAAAATAGTACATTATTAGAAAATTCATATTTCCCAATGCATCATGCATCCTCCTCTCCAAGTATAAATAGACCTTTAACAAATAATATTAATAATAATAATAATAATAATAATAATAATTCACTTATTATGAATTTTATTGATCAATGTGTGAGAAATAATGTACCAGAGTCTCTTATTGTTGAACATGTTTTATTTATGATTCATGCAATGCAAGAACAAATTAGTATGACAGAGGCCCTACACGCGCAATTTCACTTTGATCGTTTAAAAGAATATGAATTATCAGAGTTAACAAATATGATTGAAAGACAACAAGTTTATTATAATAATATTAATAATAATAATAATAATAATAATAATAATAATAATAAACAAGAAGAAAAGAAGAGTAATATGAAAATAAATGAAGAAGAATTAAAGTATAGAGGAGAAATACCGTTAGAAACAAATATTAGAGAATTTAAACGATTTAATCATAATAGAAATTTTGAACATAATAATAATAATAATAATAATAATAATAATAATAATAATAATAATAATAATAAACCAATATGGAGAAAAACTACTGGAAGAAATGCACGAGTTGCCTTTACACAAACTCCACAAGAATCTTTTGATTTACAAAATGAAAAAAAAAACACTAATCGTTCTATAGTAACTCCTATATTTCAAAACTTTATGCGTCCCACAGATGCAAGTAATAGAAAAGAACGAAGAAAACATCCTTCATTATTATTATTAGAAGATTCATATCCACAAATACATCGATCTACTAATAATAATAATAATAATATTGTTAGTAAACAACAGAAACATTTACAAAATAAAGAATTTGCAGCAATTAGAGGAAGACAACGTCTTATAAGTGCTGGAATAGATATAAACTCTAATATAAATTCTACATGGTCTGATGATGATGATAATTATAATAATAATAATAATAATAAGTTACCCTTATCAGGAACTCCTTATAAGAGTAATTTAAATTCTAGAAATGATATATATGCAAAGGAGAAACATCATCAACAAGAAATAGAGTCAAGTCATGAATTATTAATTAAAAAACAACATACTATTCCTAAACAAGAAGAAAAAGAAATAAATAGTAATAATAATAATAATAATAATAATAATAATAATAATATAAAAGAATCTTTAGATTATATAAATATAACACAAGCGCCTCTATTATCAATTCAATCTACATCTATTTTCCCTAGTCCACAGTTACAAGCATATATTGAGCAAAGTCAACGTCAATTAAGAGAAGCTGAACGTCTTTTAGCAAAAACACCTGAACATTATCATAATAATAATAATAATAATAATAATTTATATAATTACAGAAATAGTTTGCATTCATCTCTCTCGGATGAAATATCAGAACTTTCAGATGATTAAATGCAAAATAGAAGAATAAAGAAAAAAAAAAAGTGAGGTGAATTATAATTACTTTTGTATTACTTAAATTATATATATATATATTTTTTTTTATTATTATTATTTGTACACTTTTTTTAAAAAATGCCCTTTTTTTTTTATTATTTTTATTTTTATTTTTTACTTTAAAAATATATTTTCAAAATTAGAGTTATCTGAAATATCATAAGTAAAACTCAAAGTAATTTTATTGCTTGAATATTTTTATTATTTGTTTTTATTATTATTATTTGTTTTTATTATTATTTTTATTTTTATTTTTCATCCTTCTTTCTCTTTTGCTTTTCAATATGTGTGTTTTTTTTTTTTTTTTTTAATAATTAAACACTAATAATTTATTAACACATTTTATGGCTCTTTTTTTTTTTTTTTTTCCCTCCTCTTTTGAAATTTAATATTATAATAATAATTATTTAAAAAAAAAAGAGAGTAGTAATATATATATATATAAAGTTTATTATTTTAAAAATGTCTGAACTATTTCGTGTTCACCTACTCTCTCATGATATCACTCCCACAACTAAATTAAACACAAACACAAAACAAACAATAATAAAAGCAGATATTAATATAAAAACATTAATTCATATAGATATAAATATACATGAAAGAGGAACTATATATGAAAACACCGATAATAATAATAATAATAATTTAGATAAAATATCTACATCACTTTTATCTAATCTTTACTGTGCTGCTACAAATATTTTTAATGAAATAGAAGAAAAAAATACCTTTAATATTGCAAATAATAATAATAATAATAATAATAATAATTCTCATATTCCTTTACATCATATACACTTAAATGGTGGAGCTCGATTATTTCTAATGAATTCTATTGAAAATTTAAATTATATGTTAGCTATAACAATTCCATTAACTCTTTGGCGTTGGTTAGGAGAAATATTAATACAAATATTATTAGCAACATCAATTAACGGATATGAAATTCCTATACAAGTAGCCGCTATAACTTCAGTTCCAACATACTTTACATTAAATAATCGTTTACATGAAAATATAAAAGCAGTTGAGGAAAGTATACGAGAACGTATGCAGGAAATAGTAGAATTTATTATTTTATTAAATTCATATGAAAAGAGTGAAGAAATTATGAAAAAAACAGTAATGATAATAATATTTAAAAAATTATGTGTAGAGCGTCCTTCACCGATTCGAATACATAAGCAATTATATTTAACATTTCAACAATTAATTTGGTCCGCTACAAATATTTCAGATTATACTTCACTAACAGGAGGAATATCAACTGTTGGAATATGTGAAGGATTTAAAAAATTAATTATAACAGGTGCAGCTATTTGGTATAATGGAGAAGCTTTATTTTGTAATAGTTCAAGTAATAATTTTGAAAATCATCTTTTACCTGTTGCTATTATGTCTTATACTTCTCATTGTTTAAATAATAATAATAATAATAATAATAATAAAGAATCTATTAGTGTAAAATGTTTTGCCATGCATTCTAATAAAAGTAAAGATAATGATTCTACTTCTACTTTTGGATATATAAAACAACATTTAGAAAGTATTGATAATGAAGCAATTATATGTGTTTCTTTTGTTTCATTAAATGGTTGGATTATTGTTTTACAATTAGAAACAGCTCTTAATTCATTTACAGGTTCTCCAATGTCTCATATAACTTCAGGAATAATAAATCTTATTACTAAAACACTTGAAACTCCACGATTTCATAGTTTAATTCAACAATTAACAACAAGTACATTAATACAATCACGAGCTACAGTTTCTGGTATTTCTTCAATAACATTTCATATTATGCAAGGATTATATCATTTTGGTATTTTTGAACGAACTTGTTCTTCTTATTATTGTTATAATAATAATAATAATAATAATAATATTACTCACACTACAACTATAACACGTGATACTTGTCTATATCGTTATTATCCTTCAGTTAATAATAATAATAATAATAATAATAATTCTTTAGTAATGTGTACTGGATCATTTCCCTGGCCTTCACATATAAATATAGCAGCTTTACGATTAATAGAACTTGCTATGCTTGCACTTCGTCAACAACAGCAACTTTCTTTTTATAATTCTGTTAATAATAATAGTAATAATAATAATAATAATTTATTTAGAAATTCTTTATTTTCATTATTGCGTGGAAAAGATTCTGTTGTTATACTTCAAGCATTACCTGTGTGGGACTCTAAACCTCATGTTTTATTATTTATAGGAGAAATTAATATAAAAGATTTACCATCAGCATCTGAGCTTAGAAGTTTTGCAACGTGGGTGTTATCAAAGGTTATTTGATAAAAATAATTTTATTGTTTTTATTTATTTAATGGTTGTATAGAATATTTTTATTTTTATTTTTTTATATCAGTTCTTTTTTTTTTTTTTTTTTGCTTATTCTCATAGAATCACAAAAAGAAATTTAATTATATATATATATATATATATAACTTAAATAGAAGATTTTATTATGTATGTACATTCCTCTCATTAAAATTTCTTTTTGTTTTTCTTTTTGTGAATCGAATAAGAGATATTATACAATTTGAGTTTATAAAATTTTATTATTTCTTATTTAATTATTAATATTCTTTTTTTTTTTTTGTTCTCATTCTTTTTAAGTCTGGTTCTAAATAAAGGGCTTGTGCAGTATTTGCTTTTCAAATTTAATAATAAAGAAGAAAAACAAAAGAAAACAAAAATTATTAAGTACAATACTTTGAAATAAAACCACACAAAAAAATAAATAAATAAATAAATAAATAAAACGAATTGCTCTTGTAGAATCTTAGCTAATAGAAACAACTAAAATATTTTAAATAGTAGTAGAACTACTAGTATTATTACACCTGAAATTCAAAATTATTATTAATAATTAATAAATTATTATTATTAAAATTAATTAATTAATTAATTAATTAATATAAATGTCTCATCTCTACTTCCCTCAACAAGAGAGAGAAGAAGCTCTAGTACGTGAATTAGTAGAAGCTACAAATATAGAAGAAGTTATTGCACGATTAGAGATGCAACATTATCATCACATTACTCCCATTGTACGTGATATGAATTCATTTGATAATATTTCTAGGCGAGAGAATAATAATAATAATAATAATAGTTATAATAATAATAAAAATAAAAAGGAAAATAATAATTCTTTTGAAAGTCGAAGAAATCCTCCAGTGTATTCACCAAATAAAGAAAAGAGTTGGCGCTACAATAATAATTATAATAATTATAATTATAATTATAATAATAAAGCTAAAAATACCTGGTCTCCAACACGAAATCATACAATTCCCTCACCATCAGAGTATTCAGAAACTTTAGAATCACGAGAGCAGCAAAATAATAATAATACTATTAATAATAATAATAAAATTAATAATAATAATAATAATTATTATAATAAAAGAAGAATGAGTGAGATTAGTATCCCACCACCTCCTTTACTTTCTCCTAATAATTCTATAGTAGATTACTCCTCAGCTCCTGCAGAGAATGAGGAAACTGAAAAACCATCACTGCATCACCGGCCTCATCCTACACGTTTATATAAATCAAATAAATTACGAGCTCCTGTAAATTCTCCTAAAAAAACAAATTCTCCACCTATTAAAAATAATAATTTTAAAAATAATTTTAATAATAATAATAATAATAATAATAATAATGAAAGTCAACAAATACAAAAACAAAAACAACAACAACAACAACAACAACAACAACGTCATCATGAAAAGCGACGAGCTCCTTCATTTGGTGAGGCCGCACGTTATAGTGTAACTCGACAATTAGAATTAAATAAATCCTACCGTGAATTATCTAGTATTCGTGCTCCTTCTGCTGAAATGTATTATGTAGGAGGAAATAATAATAATAATAATAATAATAATAATTACCGACGACTACTTACACCTCCACCTCCTCCACTTCCAATGTCTGCAAATTATAATAATTATAATAATTATAATAATAATAATAATTTAACATCAGGACGTCGGCGGCGGTCAACTTCACCTCCAGTCATGCCTCCATGGTATGAGGGTTCTGGTTATGTGCCAAAATCAAATGATATTTCTAATAATTATAATAATAATTATAATTATAATTATAATTATAATAATGGAGATTGCTGGGGAAGAATGGAAGATGGATTTGAATCCTCACCTACTGCTACAACAGAAGAAGCCCACACACCGGATGATTACTTTGAGGATGAAGAGAGAGAAATAAGAGAAGAATATAAAAATAATGAAATTGAAAATAATGAAATTAAAGTAAATAGAAATCATATAGCAGAGCTTCCACGAATTATTGAACGAGAGCAGCATAGACGACTAAGAGTAGGGGAACCAATACAAAATATTTCTACAATACATAATACTTCAGCAGAGTCTAGAGAAAATATTGAAAATAGAAAAGAAAATGATAATCATAATGAAGATAATGATATTATTATTAATAATAATGAAGAAGTAGTAATAGCAACATTAACTAGAGAAGAAAAAGAAAGAGAAACAATAATAGATCAAGATTTATCGCCTGATCCATCATCACTTACACATACAGTTAATCCAAGAGCATCTCCTCCTATTTCTAGTATAGGAAATAATAAAAATATAATAAATAATAATAATAATAATAATAATAATAATAATCGTAATAATCATTTACGTACAATATCAGAAGGAGAATTTCCTCATCATTCACGTGAAATGCTTTCAATGTCTTCGTTAGCTCCATCACCGAGTGAAGGGGCTTTATTAGATATAATGGATTATGCTAGAGATAATAATGAAAATAATAATAGTAAAAATAAACGAAATTCACCGAAAAGTCGATCAAAAAATATAAATAATAATAATAATAATAATTATAATATTACTTCTAATAAAGATGAAAATATTTCACGTTCTGAGAATATAGCATCAACTAGACAAAGTGTTCAACGAATAAGTCCTGCATTATCTCCAAAACGTCAAAAAGGTCCAGTAACTCATATTAAAAGTCCACAAAATAATGAAAATGAATCAAAACGAAAAGTAGATTTAATAAAAACTAAAAATTTTGCTAAATCAGATCTAGTAAAGCCAAAAACAAAAGTAGATGATAAAAAAGAACGGAATAACACAAGTAAAGCAGGTGGATCTTGTAATAATAATAATAATAATAATAATAATAAAGCTAAAAGTAGAAATGCTCCTTATAACTCTGATGAAAGTCTCTCATCTTATTCATATTCTTATTCTAGTTATATTTGTTCTGATGATGAATCCGTTGTAATCCCATCTCCACGCAAATCTGTGTACTATTCCTCTTCACCACAATATCAACATCCAACTAGAACAATAATATTTAATAAAGGAGAAATAGCATCTAAAACAATTCAAAATAAAACTTTACCTTTAAAACCAAAAGTAGGTCCAAAGGTTGTACCTATTTTAAATACAAGTATTCACGTACCACCATCTCCGTTAATAAATACAAAAAGTAAACAAACATCTTTAACAGCATATCAAGCTTTACAAAGAAAACAAAGACAAGGACCTCCTCCTCCTAATACTAATATTAATACTAATAATAATAATAATAATAATAATAATATTAATACTAGTACTACTGGAAAAGTAACAGTTACAAGACCTTCTCTTAATTATGGAGTTAAAAATGTATTTAATGGAATAAATAATAATAATAATGAAGAAGTATCAGCAGCAGCACGAAATAAATTTTCTAACTTTATAGAACCTTCTCATAAAGCAATATATCCATTATCACAACCTAAATTAAATCATTCAACAGGAGTTATAAATACAGATGTAAATTGTAGTAATATTCCTAGAACTGGTATGTCTATTTCTCCATATGTTTCCTATTTACCTCATTCCACTTCATCAATTACACCAATACAACAAATACAAAAAGCTATAATTTCACAAGAACATCAAAGAAGTACATCCGTTTCTACTTCTATTGTAAATATTAAGGGGGAGGTGCAGGAACTTTTATGGAAAACAAGTGGAAGTGATTGTGTAGAAAGTAAAGATCATAAAGTGCCGCAGTCTAATAAAACAAAATTAACTTCACATTATATATCATCACAACCACCTCATAATAATAAAAATAATAATAATAATAAAAGAAGTGCATCAGTAGGGGCAAATCCACCACCACCAAAAAATATTCCTTTAAGAGTTAGAAATTCAATACAACAAACTCGAAGTTCTAGTGCTAATCGTGTAATTGAAATACCAAGTCAACGACCAAGTAGACAAAATTCAATTTCTCAAATATCTCCTTCAAATTTTTTAGCAGCAACACCTCTTAGAAAAATATCAGAGAATCAAAATATTAATAATAATAATAATAATAATAATAATAATAATAATAATAATGGACCTTCAGGTTCAGTTCCAACATTCGTTATACAACTTCCACATACAGTGAAACAGCCAATTCCGACTCAGAAACGTATTTTAATTTCTATGGATAATTAATATGATTCGATTTATTCAAAAAATAAAATAAAATAAAAAAAAGAGATTATGGACGAATGAAAAATAGATTTGGGGGAGGAGGGGAGAAAGGCAAAGGTAAAGAAAAAAAAATAAAAGAAGTTTATCTGTATTTTTTGGTTTGTAAATGTCTTTAGAAAGAAAAAAACCCTCTTTTTATATGTGGTTTTCCTTCCTTTTTTATTTTTGTATTGTAGAATTTGTTCTTATTTTTACGCCTTTATTGATTTTATATATTTGTTTATATCGTAATCTTATGATTTTTTTTTTTTTTTTCTTTTTGATCAGTTGATTTTGGTCACATTTTAATATAATGTAATTATTAGAGTTTATTTATATTTATATGAGAAGTCGTAGAAACTTGTAGAAATATTTATGTGTATGGTATTTATTTTTGAAAAAAAAAATTTTTAATTATTATTAATATTATTGTTTTTATTTTTTTTTGTTTGTGTAGAAACCACCACAAAGAAAAAAAAAAAAAAAAAAAATCTCTTTAAAAGCTTCATTCTTTTTTTTTTTTTTTTTTTAATTTCTCTATTTTTTTTTATTAATAAATCTTTGATAATTAAAGTTCTTTATAAACAAGTAAGTGAAGAAAAAATTATATATATATATATATATACAGTATTTTCTATCTAACAAAATGGCAGCTATCGAACAGACTAGTAACCCCTCCTCACTTATCATTGGTCAGCAGTGGGCTGATAAATATAAACCACAATCCCTGCAACAAATGTGTTACCCAACTTGTGCAAATAAATTAAAACTTTGGATTGAAGGATTTGAAGCTGGGACGAGTAAAATGCGTGGAGCTCTACTCTCTGGGCCTCCAGGCGTTGGAAAAACAACTTCTGTGTATGTTGTGGCAAAAGAAATTGGAAGAATTGTTGTAGAATATAACGCGAGTGATTTTAGAAGTCGTAAATCCCTTCGCGAGCATGTCACAGATGTTATTAATAATCGTACCTTTAGCGCTAGCGCCTCTTCTTACTCAAATATTATTCTTTTAATGGATGAGGTGGATGGGTGTGATATTGGTGGAGTTGGGGAAGTTATTGAAATGATTAAAAGTACAAAAATACCAATTGTGTGTACGTGCAATGATCGTTGGCATCAAAAGTTACGTTCGTTAATAAATTATGTAGAAGATATTCGCTTTTCACGCCCACCGTGTAATATTGTGGCAAATTATATTTGTGATAAAGTGTTAGCTCGGGAAGGCATTTCCCTTTCAAAACAACTGTTACAAGATATTATTCAACGATCCGGAAGTGATATTCGAAGTATGTTAAATAATTTACAAGTCTGGTGTATTAATCGTAAAACAATGGAGCAAAAAACACTAGCAGAGTGTGCGTTGCAATCTTCTAAAGATGGTGATGTTGGTTTATTTGAAGCTGCTGAAATGTTTTTATTACAAGGTACTTCCAGAGGTAAACGTCACTCTATTGAAGAATTACAATCCGCTTTTTATAATTCTGATTTAGTAGATTTATTTGTACAAGAAAATTATATTCATTTTAACCCAGAAGATAAAGATTATATGGAAGCTGTATGTGAAGCAGCAGATTCTATTTCTCTAGCAGATGCTATACAAAGAATAATGTATTTTGAACAAAACTGGTCTGTCTCTCGTGCCTATGTGCAACAATCTAGTATTACTCCGTGTGCAATTATTAGAGGACATTATGAATCTTTTTTATCAGGGCAACAAATATTTTTTGATCGACAACGTCCTGTGAAATTTCCTGCCTGGTTAGGGCAAAACTCTTCAGGAAATAAAAATAAAAGACTTTTACGTTGTTTAACATTACAATCCTCACATCATACTAAAGGAATTAGTGGAAATCAGGAAGATGTATTATTAGATTATATGCCGCTAAGGTGGGAGGAAAAGTTAACACGGCCATTAATAGAAAAAGGAAAAGAAGGAATTGAGGAGGTGATTCACTTTATGGATCAATATCATATTATGAGAGATGACTGGGAGTTTATTCAAAATGTAATTCATTTTAAAAAAATGCAAACACAAAATAATAATAATAATAATAATAATAATAATAATAAAGGAGGAGATATAGCGACGGCGGTGAAATCGGCTTTTACAAGAGAATTTAATAAAACGCATCGAACAGAAAGTTTTACAAAAGGAACTTTACAACATATGGGAATTGAAGCCCCAACTGAAGAAGAAGAAGATAATGATGATGAAAGTATTAATAGTGAAGCTAAAAAGAAAAATATATTAGCTGCTAAACCTAAAAAGGCGGTTGCAGTAAAGAAAGCATCAAAGAAGGAAGCTGCTGAAAAACCTAAAGCTAAAAAAGCAGCTCCTAAAGCTAAAAAAGCAACTGGTAAACGTGGGAAAAAAGGTGCTGCTACTACTATAGCTTCTGATTCAGAAGATGAATTTGTTGAAAGTAGCTCTAATGAAGATTAGTTGTGATAATATAATATTATTATTATTATTATTATTATTATTATTATTATTATTATTATTATTATTATATTATTTCTACATTTAAAGGTACACATTCACAAAAGCAAAAAAAGAAAAATATATATATACATAAAAATACATAGAATTTATTTCTTGTTTGTGTAAATATGAATTCAGAAATAGGACTCTAGCGGCTATTTTCTTTTTTTTTTTTTGATTACTAAAGTACGAAAACGAACGTAAAACATTCTTCAAATTTTGGTTAGGAGTTAATGTGAGGTAAATAAATTATTATTATTTTTTTTTTTTTTAATCTGTTCTCAGTTCTTTTCAACGCAAACACTCATTTAATACATTTCACAACTGCAGCTTATTATTATTAATTTTTTTTTTTTTTCATTTTTCATTTTTTCTTTTTTTTTTTTATCTTCTCAAGTACTCTATACAAAGATATAGATAGATATAGAACAGATAACTTTCTCTCTCTCTCTCTCTCTCTCTCTCTCTCTCTCTCTGTAAATTTATTAACTAAAGTAACAGCCACCAACTCAGAATATATATTTATATATATTTATTTATTTATTTATAAATATATATAAATGAACTCTGTAGAACATGTTCGTGTTGGTCCCTACACTTTCCCCCGTACTTCTCACCCAATTATTAGAGAAGAATTAATTGTGCGGGCGGCGGTGGCGCGGTGGCTGCAGGCCCCAACACTTCAACGAGCTATAGAAGAAGTTGTGGGCCGCCTCCTTATTCAAAAAGAAATTAATAATAATAATAATAATAGTGAAATAGATGAAGAAGAAATGATTGAGCAATATGTAGAAGAGGCATTAGCGCAATTAGATGTAAATATGATGAAATATTATCATGAGGAGGAAGAGGAGTTGTTGAGTCATAACATGAATAATAATACTAGTAAAAATAATAATAATAATAATAAATATTATTATAGTGATGATTATTCTCCATCGGTATCAACATCATTATTATCAGGAACTCCTATGAAAAATAAAAAAGTTATGAATTCTAATAAAGGTATTTTAAATAAAGGAGTAAAAGACACTCCATTAAATTTTTCACCTAATGTAAAAGAAGAAAGTTCTATATATGGGAGGAAAGATATTATTTCACTTTCTCCAGTACCATTTGTACAAATCCATAAATTACGAGCAACTAAAAATCCTACAAAGATATTGAAACAAAATCATAATCAAAAACAAAAACAAAATAGTAATAAAGATTATAATAGTAATGGAATTGTGTCTATAGCTCCAATAGCAGTTACTCCACGACATTTTATTCCAAATAGTGAACAAACAGAAGAAGAAGAATATAAATATAAATATGAAAAAGAAGAATTAGGACTTGAAAATATTATGACTATGCCTCCACTAATACCAATAAAAGAACGTAAGAAACAACAGCAACAACAACAACAACAACAGAAATCTTTATTAATTTTACCTCATAATTTAACTGAAACTCCAAATTTAAAAGATGAAGTACGTTCGTATTTTTATTCTTTACTTTCTCTTCGTTTAGAAGAAATTGGTGGTGTTCAACTAGAGGAAATGAATTTAAGAGGCAATGCAAGTCAACAATTAATCCGATTACAAGGTGCAGAACTTTCTTCATTAACTCGTGATGCTTTTGGAGTTTTAGATGTTACATTAGATGGAAATTCATGTGCTATTCACTGTAGATCTAAAAATAATATTCCTAGTATTCTGCAACAATCTCATGCTCAACAAGCAGAGAAATTAATTGAACTCCCTCCAAGTGTATTACGTCAACGTACTATGAATACTCTTTCACGTTTAAATAAAAATAATAATAATAATTCTTTTAAAAGAAGAAATGAGCATTGGAGTGTGAAAGGGGCATCATTAAAACATTCATGGAGTACGGCAGTAAAAGCAAATTGTAATACTTCAGTTGAAGCTAGTACTCAATTAGAACTTCCAAGTGTGACTTATCGAAGTCGTGTATTAAATTCTATCTATAAAAAAAAATCTACCAACTCTAAAGATGTAATATGAATTTAATAAAATAATGTAAAATAATAATAATAATAATTTTGTGAGGGTATATATACAGAAAACTCTGTAAAGTTTGTAGAATTAAAAAAAAATATTAAAAAAAAAAAATATATATATATATTTTTTTTTAAATTGAACTGAACTGGTAGGGTATAGATGAGTGAAGGTAGAAAAAAAATTTTGATTGATTGATTATATATATATATATATTTTTCTATCATTATCATTATTATTATTATTATTTTTTTTTTTTAATGTTGTTGTTATATTTTTTTAAACAATAGAACTAGACAAAGGGAGAAATAACAATAAAAAAATAAATAAATAAATAAAAAAGAAGTATTAGTCCTATCCACTATTATTATTATTATTATTATTATTATTATTAGTAATGACTGATGTAACCCAAAAGAAATCCCCCGCAGTGAAAAGTAAATTACCAACTCGAGTTCCTACAAACTCTACTCCCTCAAAACTCCCACCAACTTCAATAGCTCCAATAGTTTCTTCTTCTTCTGTGATTTCTCCCTCATTATCATTAGCAAAAGCTTCTCATACTAAAAAAGAATTTATTTCACGTTCCACAACACGTGTAAGTAAACTTCCCCCACCGCCCCCACCCGCTTCATCAAATATAACAGAAGTAATGAAAGATAAAATAGATAAAATAAACACAACACCAACACCAACACAGGAAATAAATGAAGAAAAAAAAATTGTAATAACTCAATCGCCTTCACAACATTCTAGCTCAGAAGAGGAATCTGTGCATCTTGCTAAATATGATGATGCCCTAACTCCACTTGAAACACCTAAAGAAAAGGCAGAGTTTCATAATAATAATAATAATAATAATAAGAGGAATATTGGAGAAAATAATAAAAATCAAGAAAAAGAAGAAAAAAATTCTCAACGGGAATTAAACTATAATAAAAGTAGTAATAATAATGAAGAAGAAAAATCTGAAAATAAAGAAAAAATTGTTTCTTCACAAAATAATTCAGTAAATTCTATAGAATATTATGGAGATCTTGCTCAACAATTAGTTAAGGCTGAAGAGCGTGTAGGAGAACTTACTGAAGAAGTTACGAAACTCCGAAATACATTATATAATACTGAAAATCCTTTATTTGTTCAACATACTTTTGAAGTAGAAAAAGAATTAGAACGGTTTAAAAAAGAATTATTACGTGAAAAATTATCAACAAAGTATCATCGTGAAGCTCATATGTCAGCATTAATGGAAGTTGGAAAGCTTCGTGAGGAAATAAATCGTTATGGTATTCATGAATCATTACTTAAACGTAATAAAGAATTAGAAGCTAAAATTGATGATATGGTAAGAGAAAAAATTGAACAAGATCTTCATATGGCAAAACTTAAAGAAGAAACATCTATATTAGGAAATTTATATGGTGGTTCTTCTTTTGGATCTGGATATATAACTGTACGTTTAGCTGGATTATGTGAAAATTGTCGTGATAAATTAAAACTTGAAGCTGATCGTCGTGAGTTTCGTAATTATATATCACAAATATTAGAAGAAAAACCTATGGGTATTATTCCTCCATCTCTTTCAAATTCATGGTCACCTGAAATTATTCAAAAACTTAAAGAACCACGGGAGCAACTCTCATCTAATTTTTTAAATAATACAACATCTTCTATTCGTGGTATTAATTTTCAAGATGGAAAAAAAGATCAAGAAATAAAATTTGGTGATAATTTTAAAAATACTGTTACTTATACAGTAAATAATAATAATAATAATACTAAAGGAGTCTCTAGGATGAAAAATGAAGAAAATAATGAAAAGTCATCAAATATATGGAGGCAACTTAGATCTCCTGATGGAAGAATAATTTATTATAATATTATAACAAATACATCTACTTTTGATTGTCCTACAGTTTTAGCAGGTTGAAGAGGGATTTATCTTAATTAATTTGTTAAGAAAGAGTTTGGGTTAGTAGCTCTAAAATGTATTCTCTTTCGTCAGTATTTTCTTAAGCTGAGTAGGAGTAAAAAAAAATATAATAATAATAATAAAAATAATAGGGGGAAAAAATAAGGAGAAAGGGAACAACAAGAATAAAAAAGAAAAGAATATGGTGGTGATAATGAAATTGGAGTAGGAATATCTTATCGTTAAATATATATATATATATATATTTTATATATTGCAATTAATAAAATTATTTATCGTTCTATTTGTGAATATATAAACACCTGTCATTGTCTGAAATAATACAAATATATGTGTAGCAAAATATATATATATATATATATATAATCTATCAAAACTTTTGGTATTATACCCATAATGAGTTAGAAAATTCATAATTTTTTTTCTTCTATTCTTGATATTATTTTTCTTTGTTTTTTTTTTTTTTTTTTCACTCTTTTCTAGAATATAAACTAAGAAGAAGAACGAAAAAATAAAAAAAATGAGTAAGGCACCAAAGAAAAAGGGACTCTCAATAGAAGAAAAAGTAACTCGAATTGAAGAATGGTTTACATCTCATCCAATTCCATATACATTAAAGGAATTAATAGCAATTCTTCCTAAAGCAACAGGTGTAATTCCACAATCTATTGAAGAATGTCTTGAACTTCTTGTTTCAGAAGGTCGAATTCAACAAAAAAAAATTGGTATAAATGTTCTTTTTTGGTTATTTCCAAAAACAGCAGCTCAACAATTAGCTGCTTCTTTCAGTCGTGTTTCTAGTAATACATCAGAAGTATCTAAATATTTAAATATGAGTCTACCTCAAATGGAAGAAGAACTTGATATTTTAATTAAAAAAGAAAATGAATTGCGTCAAAAAATTCAAAAAGTACGTGATGAAATTGGTAATGAGGAATTGATTCAAAAAGATAATGATAAAATTCAACAATTACAAAAAGAATTAAAAGATTTTCAAAATCAAATGGAAAAGGCTTCTATGTTTGATCCAATTATGATTGATAAAATAAAGTCTATGACAATGGCTGGTTGGGAGGCGGCAAATCGTTGGACTGATAATATCTATTTATTAGAACAGAATATATCACAACGAATGGGTTTAACTTCACGAGATCTTCGAGTACAACTTCAAATACCATCGGATATTGATTATATTGACTTTGATGAACTCTTACCAGAGGAAAAAAAGGAAATGGAATTCATATCTGCAGCTTTAATAGAGTCTTCTGATGTTATAAATCATGAAACAGAAGTACCTGCAGCTTATAAAGAGGAAATACAAGATAAAGCCCACGCTCTTTTTTTAAAAAGTGAAACCGAGGAAAAAAGTATCAAAACGAAGAAAGAAATAATTTTATCTAATACTAAAGGGGAGAAAAAACCAGGTAAGCGATCACGGGAAGAATGTATTACAGTGTCAGAAGAATTAAATTCAATACCAATAGTAGAAACAAACTGTAAAAATGAATTAGAGGAACAACACTCAGTGGACACTGTACTTAATACAGTTATAACTACACGTACTGCTACACGTGGCCGTAGAAAGCAGAAAAACTTTTAATTTACTTATTTTAAATTAAATGTTAGATACCTCATTTATAAAGAAAGGAAAGTAAGAAGAAATTAATACGGTATGGTTTTCTTAATTATTTTTTTTTCCCCCTCTTTACAATTGTTTTTTCATATAATTTATTATTAACAATAATGATATTTTCCTTTAATGTTACCATTATTTCACCTAATTTATTAGTTATTAAATTATTAATTTACTATTTCTGTTAATAAAGATGAAAAATTGATAGAATACAATTATATATCGTACTACCAATCAGATGCGTGGTAAAGAAGTATCATTACACTATCAGAAATAATATCTACTTTTAGCACAAATAAAAAAAAAAAAAAAATCTTTATTTCTTATTTCATTACTTTTTATTTTATTGATTTTTGTTACAAAAATTGGGTTTTAAAAAAATTAACTAAACCTTCCACAGAAGAGTAAAATGTAACAAAATCACCTTTCCTTTAATATATATTGGGTTTTTGACAGATAATAATCAACAATGTGGGTATCCTAAGGGTTTAACAAACAACAACAAAAAAAAAAAAATGTTCCATATGACTATATAGCAGTAAAACTGCATAATATGTTGTACATAATAACCCATGGGTTTTATTACACACACCACTCAATCAATATTCCTCTTTTTCCCCCAATTTTTATTTCTCTTTTATGTATAACAGTTCTTGAGTCTATAACACACTCATAAACACATTAAGAAAGA
>JASANY010000797.1:0-41720 GCA_030849755.1 Trypanosoma avium
TTGGGGTTCATTAGCATGCTCATATCGAACAGAATGTATTGCATTGGAAAACCTATTACGTCACCTTTTGATACCCAGAATTGTAAACAATAATCCTTTTCGTGTTCCAATCGCTACAGACTCGCTCTCTGCTATTGAAGCTCTTCGCGTCGGCCCCCTCGGGGTTCACGACCGAATCAAAGAGGATATTTGGGTCATGTTACTCTCATTGGTTTCACATGGGAACTTGGTAGATATAAATTTTCTCCCCAATTCATCGCGGTATTCCGAGAAATGAGGCAGCTGATATAATTGAAGCTACTGAAGCAAGGGACCTCTCCCTCAAGAAGAGGTATTGACATGACATGTTGATTTTTTAACAGCCGTCAAACGCCTATACTGGAAGGAGGTCCGTGGGGAAGATGATGATGCACACATCCCATGAAAGATGCTGATGGGGACTGTAAGAACTCCATTCACCACAAATAAATGAAATTACAGGAATGGAGTCACGGCTCTGCACTCAGGCACGATATGATATGTGCTTTCTTATTTGGAAGACTGGCTCCTGGAGCGAAAATAAGGCAGAACCCCAACTGCAGATGGTGTTGTCCTGCAGCAAATCAGGACTACATATACTTTCTCCTCCACTGGAACCGCCGCCTGATTTGACATCAACGCGGCTGACAAATCGTTTTTCTTCAGAATTCCCAGTTTGCAATAAAGTTTATGATTCTGTGGAAAATATGAAGATACACCTTGTCAAGTCTCATAAAGGCCATCCACTGGGAGAAGGTAATTTGGTATGTGCGGCTAATCCCGCAGCCCCGCCATATTCAGCAGCGCGAAATCGCGGGCAGGACATTATCGAAAGTGTTCTGAATATCAAAGGGCAAGACATCCGCCAGCTGCTGAAACTCCGGTAAGTAATTTGGACTCCCCAAAGAGATCTTCAGGAAATAATGACCCTGAAGAAACGAATGTATCACATGCTGTGGGAGTGTCCGCGTCTTCCAATGCTGAGCGAATCCGCTTATGGGACCATACCTGCCAAACCGCACGCTCTATTCGAGACGAAAAAATTATCAGGGTTTTTTGCAGGCTTCCATGGCTTTGTCATCGGTTGGCGGCTGTGGCCGATAACGGGGTTTTGAAGAAAAACAAGTAGAAAAGCACCCGACGCCACAGGCATCCACCGTTCAAGATCGCTTTGTTTTTAAAATCCAATAAACCTTCTCGGGTCGGGCGGCCAAAAAGGTGGGAAGGTCGTCCCAAAAAGTTGTTTGAGACGGCCCCGACCCTCCTTGATTTTCGGGGGTTTGAGGCCTTCCTTTTCTCTCCCCCGTAGGGGCGTGGCGCCGGATCTCTCTTTTTTTCTTTTTTGATTGGGGGGAGGGGGTTTGCGCGTGTGGGTACTTCAGCCTTTGGCAGATTTTTTAAATAGCATATTATCAAAGTTGGGGGTAATTTAGATTTGGTATGCGTACTCCAAGAGTAATTTGCCAGACCCCTACGATGCTGTAATTTTTTTTTTTTTTTACCTGCCGTTTATTTCTTTATAGTGAAGTTGGTTAAAAACAGACACATACACAGACAAAAGAAAAAGAAACCACACTAAAAATGAAATATATGATGGAACTAAAGAGAATTAAAATAAGTATATATATATATTATTCAATAAGAATGTAGGATAAAATTAAGAAGTATTTCAGTATTTTTCATAAACAATTCTTTTTATATTTGAATAGAAAATTAAATTTGGAAAAAATATGATCATAAAATTTCATATATATAATTATTTTTAATGTCCTGTTCTTTCTTTTTTTCTTTTTTTCTTTATATTTTCAAGGAAGTTATATATATATATAGTAGTAGTAGAAGTAATAATAGAAAAATAAGTATGACAATGCTTCTTGTTTCCAGTAAAGATAATTTTATAAAGGAAAAAAATGATTTTATTAAATGTACGGTATGTCCAGTTATGAAAAATATTATTCTTCCAGGGTCATGTACTGTTTATGAAGTAAGAATTCAGTTATCTATTATTCTTAATGTTGATATAGATTCCATTGAACTATATAATAAAGAAATTCATGGTTTAGTACCTGTTTCAGATGATTCAAGGGGAATTGTAAATTATTATGTTTTACTTCGAATTCGTGGTGGTAAAGGTGGTTTTCGTAAACAACTTGAGAAAAAAGGAAGAGCCTATGCAAGAACTAGAAGATTAAGGGAGTCTAATCAATCTACTCTTCGTACACAAAAAGTAAAAGATACTACAAAGTTACAAGGAAAAAATGTGGAAAATGGAGGAAAAGAAATGAAGAAAAAGGAATCTACAGTGAGTGTAGCAACACAATCAATTACTATTAGTGATTCTAATATCCGAAATGCTGTACGTCTAGGTATTAAAAAGACTATTGAAAAATTAGTTGATCCTAATCAATGAAATTTTTTTGTTTTAATTACTATTATTATTAAAGAAAGAATTTTTTTTAAACCTAATAATGGTTTATATAACATTAATATAAACTTACAAAAAAACAATAATAATACAAAAAAGAAGTTAATATGTACCATATTAATTATTATTATTATTATTTTTTCTTTTTGTATTGGTTTTTTTTACTCCTCCCCATTTTTTTTAAAAAAGAAAATTAATATATAATCATATAATACACTGTATATATATATATATATATATATACATATATATATGAAAATTAGATTATGTCTAGAAGTTTACCTTGGCGTGGTAATTGCCCCCAATCTGTAAAAGACATCCTTGAACGATTAAATTCTTGTCAATTACTATTAGTAAAACGTATTGGACCTACAAGTTTTCTTTTAAGTGGAAGTGAAGGACGAGAAAAATTTAAAACATCTATAGGAGATCCACATCATTGTTCTTGTAGTATTAAAAGAGAAATATGTTTACATGTAATTTTTATTTTACGTAAAGTTTTTTTTTTACCTAAGGAAAATCCATTGGTTTGGCAACGTTCTCTGGTTGAAGCTGAAATAGATGAATTACTTAGAGCAGAAAATAGAGTAAAAAATGTGCAGAAACATGTAGGAGTAATGTCTAGAAACGCTCTTCCTAGAGAATTAGAGGAAGGTGATGTTTGTCCTATTTGTTTTGAAGAACTTGGTAATGAAACTTCATTAAGTTATTGTCAAGGAGGCTGTGGAAAATATATTCATAGTCATTGTTTTAAACAATATATGCGTTATAATACAGGTAATAATTTACGGTGCCCATTTTGTCGAAGTCTTTGGATTAATAATCCAAATGTAAAAAGTAAAAAATGTTCTGGATGTAAAAAATATATTAATGGACAATCTTATAGATGTTTATTTTGTCAAGAGTATTTATTATGTACAAATTGTTTTCATCAAAGTGATGTACATTTAAATCATCCTTTTTCTATTTTAGGAAGTAGTGGAATTGAAGAAAGAAATATTAATAGGGGTAGTAGAGCTATACAAATAAATCATGAACCTCCATCTAATAATATTTCTGCAGAAGTATTACCTCTTATGTACAGAGATATTGAACCTAATGATTATGATACACTTCTTCAACTTGATGAAAGAAATAATAGAAATGTGTTAACAAATGAAGAATTTATGAAACTTAAACGTACTAATTGGAATATTTCTATGGGGATAGAAAATTGTCATATATGTTTGGAGTCTTATGATTCTACAAGTACTTGTGTATGGTTATTATGTGGACATTTTTTTCATTTATCATGTGCCAAAGAGTGGTTAACAGAACATGCTGCAAAATGTCCATTAGATCACTTACCAGTTATAGTTTCTAATATTCAAAATCCAGTAGTTGAAGTTAATTCTTCTTCTTCTTTGCCTGCTTTAAGGCATAGAGATCATGTATTACATAGACAACGAAATGAACCTAATACAACTACAAGAATTTTAAGAAGAAGACCTCATTCAATACATCCACGTATTGAAGGACAGAGAGTTATCGGAACTACGTCTTTACCACATCTTGAACTTCAAGTTTTACCTTTAGGACTTGTACAACGTCCCAGGCGAAATAATGATAATTTCTATTATGGAAGCATTTAGAGGTACTATATTTAGAGAAAAAGTTTAGTTATGTGAAGTTGCGGAGAAAAAAAAAAAAAAAAAAAAAAAGAATTGCTATTAATAAAAAGTAAATTATAAATTACATTATTTTAAGGTGAATAATGCAAATATATTTATTTCTTTATTTATTTTACTACATAAATATATATTTTTTCTTTTCTTCTTTTTCTAATTATTATTATGTTAAAAAAAAAAAAAAAAAATCATGAAAAAGGAAATATAATGATGCGTCGCGTGGCTAACTCAAAGATTGGAGTACAAGGCTCTCGATGTATTTCGGGTGTGGCTCCTGTATTGTATTTTCCTCCGATTGCAAATTCAGAAGTCAGTAAAGATGAACAAATAAAAAGGAATACCAGTATTGCCATTGAAATGATCAAACGGTATAAAGGAGCATCACCTCCTCAATATACACGCAAAACGACTGCAACAATAGAGCAAGTTGAAAAAGAAATTGATGCATTACTTGGTGGTGCTGAAAAATTACGCAAAAATACAACTGATGATCAACCGATGGATAAACTTACATTAATGGAACGTTGCCTTCGTCATGCTCTGTGGTCTTATCATAAGGAGGAAGGTAAATATGATTTTGATCAAATAGCTAAATGGGTTGTTTACACTCCTGAAGATGAAGCAAAATTGGCTCAATTAAAAAGAGAAGTGGAAGCGAAGCAGAAACTAGCTGCATTCCGTAAACGTCGTGCTGAACAAGGTTTACCAGATGCACCTCTTCCAAAGACTAATTGGGCTCAAGAGTATGCTTCTGTTATTGATCGTGAAGTGGTTACTGCTAAACGTACTCGATATGATATGCTCGCATGTAATACTACAGATCGTAATGAAAAAGAAATTGAAGCTGTTCTTCAACAATACAAAAAACCTGCACAAGATCGGCGTTTGGACAACCTTGTTGATCTTCTTGAGCGATTTAAACCAGTATTGGCCAGAGAAGCTATTATGCAACGCTTGACAATTAAACATCTTGAAGGACAACTAGGTGTTTGGCGTTATATGGACTGGTGCCCTGAAGTACGTGATCGTGCAGAATTGGAGGTTGACATTACAGGTTGGCAATGGTGGTCACCATTGGAAGAGAGACGTCTTTTACCAGTAAGGTTACGCTCTGTTAACGAAGTACGTGAAATTATGTCCAAAACCCAGGCAAAGAAAGCTGCAGAAGATGCTGAGAAAAATCCTAAGGCTGTACAATCTGGAAGTGGAGATAGCGTTCGTGATCGTTTGCTAAAGGAAGTCCTTGCTATGCAAGCTCGTATTAATCAACGAGATGAGGTTGATTCTTCTAAAACTGAACAAAAGAAGAAGGCACATCACTAATAAACAATAACTTTTATTTAGCGGAGATACATTAGTAGGAGTAAAAAAAAAAAGAAAAAAAAATATATATATATATATTTTTTAATTCGCAATTCTGTTGTGGTGAAAGTATATTTATATAGGGAATTGATAGTATGAAAGTGAATAAGGATGAAATTATTTTGTGTGAAGTCTGTAGTGATAGGGTACCATAAAATAAATATACAAAATTTTTTTTTTTTTCTTTTTGCGAGAGTTCTTCGTAGAGTTATTTTATTATATATTATATATATATATATGTTTTGTTCTCTCATATTTCTTTTTTTAATTATTATTATTCTCTATTTCTTAAATTTTGGCAAATTAAGGTTTATTTAAAGACTTATGGACGCAACAGAACTTAAGAATAAGGGTAATCAGCAGTTTTCCGCGGGAAATTACACGGAAGCTGCTGAATTTTTCTCTCAGGCTATTAACGCTGACCCATCTAATCATGTTTTGTACAGTAATCGGTCCGCATGTTATGCCACACTCAAAAAATATGAAGACGCTTTAAAGGATGCTGAGAAGTGTGTTTCACTAAAACCAGATTGGGCTAAAGGTTATGTGAGGCAAGGTGCAGCTTTACATGGTCTTCGACGTTATGATGAAGCTGATGCAGCCTATAAAAAAGGATTATCTATTGATCCTTCAAATACTGCATGTAATGAGGGAATCGCAGATGTTGCAAGGGATAAAGCTTCTGCTCGAATGCAAAATCCTTTTGGAAGTGTTTTTGGACCAGATTGCATTACAAAAATTCAAACTCATCCAAAACTTTCACTTTTCCTTCTTCAACCAGACTATGTTCGTATGATTGATGAAGTTATCAAAAATCCTGCTTCAGTTCAAAATTACCTCAAAGATCAGAGGTTTATGGCAACCTTTATGTTTCTCAGTGGCATAGACCTTCCAAACGATAATGAAGAAGAGGATGAAAGACCCAAACCACAAGCATCAAAACCCAAAAATGAGGAGGAAGAAAAGAAAAAAGCAGCTGTATCTGAACTTTCACCAGAAGCAAAAGAGGCGTTACGTATTAAAGAGGAAGGAAATACTTTATATAAACAAAAAAAATTTGATGAGGCATTGGAGAAGTATAATGAAGCTTTCGCAAAGGATGGAACAAATACTGTTTACCTCCTTAATATTACTGCCGTATTTTTTGAAAAAGGTGAATATGAAACCTGTATTGAAGAATGTGAGAAAGCTCTTGAACATGGACGTGAAAATCGTTGCGATTATACTGTAATCGCAAAACTCATGACACGTGAGGCATTATGTCTGCAACGATTGAAACGCTACGATGATGCTATTAAAATGTTTAAGAAAGCTTTGGTTGAACACCGTAATCCTGATACACTTGCTAAGTTAAATGCCTGTGAAAAAGAAAAGGAAAAATTTGAAACTGAAGCTTATATAAATCCCGAAATAGCACAACAAAAGAAAGAAGAAGGTAATACATTTTTTAAAGAAGATAAATTTCCAGAGGCTGTGGCAGCTTATACAGAAGCCATTAAGAGAAATCCAGCAGAACATACAACATACAGTAACCGTGCTGCAGCATATTTAAAACTTGGGGCTTACAGTGAAGCACTTGCTGACGCTGAAAAATGTATCTCAATTAAACCAGATTTTGTTAAAGCACATGCTAGAAGGGGTCACGCTTGCTTTTGGACGAAGCAATATAATAAAGCTTTACAAGCTTATGATGAGGGTCTTAAATACGATAAAGACAATACAGAATGTAAGGAAGGTCGTATGCGAACTATGATGAAAATTCAAGAAATGGCTTCTGGACAGGCGGAAGATGGTGATGAAGTGGCGAGGCGAGCCATGGCAGATCCAGAAGTTGCTGCCATTATGCAAGATAGCTATATGCAGTTGGTACTTGGTGAAATGCAACGAGATCCTTCACGTATTCAGGAATATATGCGAGATCCAGCACTTTCAGCAAAAATTAATACACTTGTTTCTGCCGGTATTATCCGTTTTGGGCGATAAAAAAATAAAATAAAAATAAGAAGAAAAATAAGCATTTACAAGGAAGGGAAGGGGAAAGTAGATATAATTATATGAGAAAAATACCCTTCTCAAAAAGGAGGAGACAGTTTCCTCTCGATCAATTTTCTAAATTGCGTGCTGCTAAAAGGGGATGGAAACGCGAACGATTGATGGGCGCAAGCGTTTCTTTTTTTTTTTCCCCCTCTTCCTTTATTTTATTATTATTATTATTATTATTATTATTATTATTATTTCTACCTATACCTATTTGAAAGAGAAATACTTTAAATCAATCTACGGTAGCTTTTAGTTTCCTCCATCCACCGTGATTATTTGTACGATGGAGGAAATTAAAGAAGAGTATATATAAATTGATACTTTATACATTCTGCATTCTACCCCCCACCCCACTCCACCCTCTGTTGATTTTTTGAACTCTTTTTTTTTTTTCCTTTTCTCCTTCTGCTTTGTTTTTTTTTATTAGTATTAGTGAGTGAGTATTACCTCTTTGAAATCAATGACACTCAGACATGATGTACCGACGGAATATATTCGAACACTCGATGCCAAGTTACTACCACCGCGTGTTGGTCATAATTGGCTAGACCCAGCATTTCGAAAAGTTCAGGATAAACCGCAACAGTTAGAGGCAGAGTTTCGTGGAAAACGGGCGTTTATGTCTCGTGGAATTTATGACCATACCCCACCTGAAGGACTTGGTATGACAGCTCAACAACTTCTTCACGCTCTATCTACACGGAGAGCGGATACTGAAGAGGTTGATAAACGTTCTAAATATACAACACTTTCAGACAAAGTACTTCGTTTTTACGCTTTCTTTACAGAGAAAGCTCCAGAAGGTGGAAAAGAAGAATATTGGCATCGTCGTGTTATTATAAATTTTTATCCAGAAGATGATACTATATTAATTCAAGAACCTTGTATTCCTAACAGTGGTCTACGTGGTGGAACCTATCTTAAACGTCAACCTGTTCGGGCTGATCCTCGGCAACGTGAGGAATTTCCAAATGATGAATTTTTATCACTTAATCACTTTAACGTTGGACGTTCTGTGCGCATTAATGCTGTTGAATTTTTTCTTTATGATTGTGATCCATTTACTCGGGATTTCCTTACTACACTTGGTGTAGAGGTAGGTAATACTGTACCATGTCCAGATTCTTCATTTATGTCCGATTGGAAAAGAACGCAAGAGAAAATGATATCTGGGAAATTTGGTATTCTATCTCAGGATTTTCACGGTGATGAGTCTGTACGTACAGCTCGATTTGTCCAAGACAGTGGAAAAGTTCTTCGTTTTTATGCAGTTTTAGATGAACGTAATAAAGTGACAGGAGGTATTGTACGAAAGTTAGAAGTTCTTTACTTTGTAGAAGATGATTCTATTGCAGTAGTTGAGCGTCCCACATCAAATGAAGCGACACCTGCACTTTTCCTTTCACGTGGGTGGTTACCAAAGGAAGGATCTATTTCTAAAGTAAATGAACTTACCTTTGCTCATCGTATAAATGGTATGCGAGAACCTTATATTGGACCAGATGGATATTATACTGCATTAGATCTTGGAATAGGTGTTGCCATTAATATCCTTGGAAGAAATGTATTTTTATACAATTGTGATGATTATACAAGATCATTTTATAAAGAAACTTTTGGTATTACACTACCTGATGCAATAGATTGTCTTAAAGAATATGGTCTCCCAGAAGAATCAAATGTAATAACATTTAGAGCTAATGCAACTCCTGCTTCTATTATTATTCCTACTTCAACTGATACAACTATTAAAAGTTCAATATTGGAAAAACGTTTAACATCAAAAACTAAAGATATTCTTCGCTTTTTACTACGATTAGCTCCTCCATGTTCAATTGCTGAACGTCAACGTCGTTTTACCCTTACATATTACACTGAAACAGATGAAGCAATGGTACATGAATCTGCAATTAAAAACTCTGGTTATAAAGGTGGATGTTTCTGCCGTCGACGTCGTTTACCTAAATCTTCTTCTGCTCCTAATACATATTATACACTTGATGATATTTCAGTTGGTGGTTTGATTATTGTAAATGGGCATAAATTTGAGGTGATTAATATGGATGAGCATACTGCTAACTATTTAGCAGGTAAAAATGAACCAACAATGAATGAAGAACAATTACAATTATTGGTCGCCGCTTTTCGTCTCTTTTTGGGTACACGTTTTCATACTTTTAAAGATGCCTTTTTGGGATTTGATCGTGATAAAGATAGTGTAATAAGTGTAACTGAATTTGTGGAGCACCTACAGGAACTTCAAATTACAGATAGGAAAATAGATGGACAATCTCTATTTGATAGAATCGCACCATACCCAGAGACTGGTTACCTCACATTGGAGGATCTTGTTAAGTGGATGTCAGAGACCTCCACAGAGAAAACTTCCAAGGATCGTACTAACATTGATGTAGATGAGCGAGCACTATTCAAGAAGGCACTCTGCCAACTTTGTGAGCGGCTAGAGGCGAGGTGTCTTAATAGTTTGCAAATGTTCCGCCTTGCCTCAACAATGCCTAGGGCCTATGCTGAGCGGCGGGCCGATGTGTACTCCTTAACAAATCCACACCGTGATGCCTTTATCACCCCAGTACAGTTGCGTCGCTGCATTGAAGAAATCCTTGGAGGCACCCCTGCCCCGCGTGAGATGGATGCGCTGCTCGCCTTCTTTTTCCCGACTCTTCCACCAGAGGAATACCGCAGCACACGCGATGTGGGGCTCGATCACGCATTGGACCTCAAAGCATTTCAGAAGAAGTATCACGAAATGAATGAACTACGCATGCTCCCTGAGCGACCCCAGAAGTGAAAATAATGGAGAAAGAAGTAAGAAATAAAAAGTGAGTGAGTGAATGGGAAGGGAATAGAGACCCAAACCAACAACAAAAAAAGGAAAGAAAATAAAAAAAAAAAGATGAAATGAAATGAGAGTCAGGGGGAGATAAACTGACTCTACGTGTGTGTGTGTGTTATATGTAGAGCTGCGTTACAAAATTTATGTACATGAGATTATAAACTGAAAAAAGAGAAAAAAATATATTTTATTAGCCTTCTAGTGCTCTCAGTTTTTTTTTTTCTTAATTTTACTGCCTTAATTTTCATTGAAGTTTATTATTATTATAATGTATATTATACTTTTTTTTCTTTTCTTTTCCTTTGCCTGTTACCCCTCTAATGTGACACCCTTATTTTCCAAAAAAAAAAAAAAAATAATAATAATAATAATCATAATAACGAAAGGAAGGAGAACTGAGTGATAGCAGCACAAGTGTGTAACAGACAATTCCTGCAACTTCTGTATTAAAAATAAAAATAAATAAAACATTACATTGAGAATATACGAAGAACACAAACACACATATCAAAGATTTCGTTATTAATAAATAAAGAATAAAAAAATATAAAATATTATTATTATTATTATTATTATTATTATTATTATTTTTTTTTTTTTTACTGCAGGCAAAGACATATTCATACGTATATATCTATATATATATATATATATATTTCTCTTAGTGGAATTTAAAAGGGGGAAATAAAATAAAATAAATGTCTTCTGTAACTCCTTCTGATCAGCATGCTGCGGTACATGAACATCTTGTACGTATAGAGAGTGCTTTTTACTATGACCCTGGTAATGCCATGGCGGCTGTACACCCAGATGAGGGTACAGTCTCACCACGTCGCTCTAATGATCTGAGTCCAGTTTGCATTGTATCCGGTAATGGTAATCGTCCACTCGCTGAAGAAGTAGCATTATTATTGGGTTATCCAACACATCAAACTGTTGTAACACAGCATGCCAGCGGGGAGGTAAATGTACGCATTGGTGAAAGTGTTCTTGGTGCTGATGTATATATTATTCAAAGTACTACAGGAAATGAGTTAATTGATGTAAATACTGCACTTATGGAACTTCTTTTACTTATTCGAAAAATGCGATTAAGTAACGCTAAACGCATCACTGCAGTTATTCCCTCTTTTGCATATTCAAGACAAGATTGTAAACCTAGTGCTCGTAGCACTATTTCCGCTGCAGCTGTTGCAGAAATGTTAACACAAGTTGGAGTTGATCGTGTTATTACATTAGATTTACATTCTGGACAAATTCAAGGATTTTTTGGGAATACTCCACTTGATAATCTACAAATGGTACAGGAGTTTGCTCAGTACTTACGTAGTCGACCATGGTTTGAACCAGATAATATGGTAATTGTTTCTGTCGGCTCAGGTAGTATAGAAAGGGCAAGAAAATTAGCTGATACTTTATATATTGGAAGAATTGTAACTGTGATGAAAAGACGTAGCACAACTGGTGCAGAAACACTTCAAGTAGTAGGTGAAGTAAAAGATCATATTTGTGTCATTGTAGATAGTATGTGTGACACTGGTGATCTTCTTGTGCGAGCATCAGAATTATTGAAAGCTCAAGGTGCAGCAAAAGTAACTGCTTGTTGTACTCATGGTATTTTAACATCTCCTTGTCCAGAGCGCATTAATGCATGTGAAGCACTCAGCGAAATTGTTGTCTCTGATTCTATTCCACAGGAGGAACATCAACGATTAATACCAAAATTACGCGTTCTCACTATTGCTCCACTAATTGCCACTGTTATTCATAAACATCACCATGATGAAAATATCAGTACCCTTTTTGATACCTCATAAGGAACTGCAGTTTCATTAAAGCTTAAAAAGTACAACTCCCAATAAAGAAAAAAATATCAATGCAAATATATTAAAAAAAAAAAAAAATGGAAAAAAACAATAACAATAACAAAACGAAAAAAAAAAAAAAAAACACACACACACAAAGCGAATAAAAAATAAAAACAAAAGTTGAATAACAGAAAAAAAAAAAAAAAAATAAAAAAATAAAATAATAATAATAATATTTTAATACTCTTCTTGGTGGATATGTTAATAATCTTTGATTATAGTGGCAGTGATGAAAAATGACAGTGGTGTTGTAATTGCCTGAACGCGCCAAAATGATATTTTATTTTAAGGATAATTTAAAGGCAGCGAACGATTGAAAGAAAAAAAAAAAGAAAAAAAAAAAAAAAAAAATTATAATTATAATAACATAAATTGAAGAAACATCTTTTCTTTGGTTATTAGGCGTTCTTTAGGCTTTTTGTTTTTTTTTTTGTTTTTAAAAAAAAAAGAAAAAAAAAATGTAGATTGTAATAACAGAAATTGAAAATGTAAATTAAATCACTATTCTTTTTTAAATGTTTCATGTTGTTTATCAAAAAAAAAAAAAAAAAAAAAAATGGCATTTTTTCTTTTTTTTCTCTTTTAAAATTTTTTTTATTAAGGTCTCAGAGGCAGTTGTTACAAAACAAGGGGGTGAGGGTAAAAAATATAGTAAGAGAAAGTGATGCCGTCGTTATTAACACTACGAGAGTTGGATACCAATGAAAGAGAGGATAAACCCCAGTTGGAACGTTTTGAACGTTGTCGTTATGATGTTATTCGTGTTTCCTCTAATACTATTCTGCATGATTACATCGCCGTAACGACTAAAGGCGGCTTTGTAGAACTTATAAACGTTTCAACAGGTGCCTTTCGTGTGTTTCTTACTTACTTAGGTGAAACCCCGTTAGATTCCCTCCTGCGCTGCTTTTCTTTAGTACCTTCTTTATATGCAGGACGGGGAAGACATTACTTACTTTATTCTCTTGCATACTCCAATGAATTATTGTTAGCAGATATAGAGGACGGTGAAGTTTCAGTTCTTGCGACATTTCACAGTCGACCTAGTGTTGTTTTTTGTGATGGAGATCACATGTTATGTGGAGAGGGCTGTGGCCAGGTAACACTTTGGCAGGCACCTCGTAATAATAATACTAATAATAATTATTCATCTGAGATTAAACTTGCTTGGCGTCGATCTATTTTTACAGATACAGTTGTGTGTATTAGTGTGCGGCATGATTGGGTTATCTGCTCCTCCGCAGAGTACCGCTGCTACGTTCTCTCACTCAATACAGGTGATATTATAGCAGCCCTTCCACAAGAATCTGCTCCAACTATTGCACTACAACCTATTATAAGTACACGGAGAAGTTGTGATCAGATTGCACTTTGTCTTCCAACTGTATTATTTGTTTACGCCCCTTCTAAAATAGATAATACAAATAAAAATGATATAAATATTATTCAAAATATAAAAAATACTTCTTCACTGAAATGGGAATGTACAAGTGTATTACGGTTAGATTTACATATTAGTTGTATAAGTTGTTGTGCGGGTATCATAGCTGCTGGAACTGCGTCTGGTGTTGTACTACTTATGAGTATAAAAGAAGAAAATGATGAGATAGTAGAACGTGTAAGATTTGATGTTGGTTTTGCAGTTGTTGGTATTCAACTTTTTACGATAGAAACTTTGGTTGTTGTAACTTCTGCAGGTGATGTTTGGCGTTGGTCTGTTGATGAGTTGTTACCTAAAGAAGAGGAGGAAGCAGAAGAAGAAGAAGAAGAAGAAGAAGAAGGAAATTATAATGAAAGTAATGAGAGTGATATACCAATTCCAAATTCCCAACCACCTTCAGCTTTACCAACAATTTCTCATATTAATGATGATAAAAAATGTAATAATAATAAAGATGGTTATGAAAGTGCAGAAATTGTGGTTATTATGGAAGAAGAAGATGATGATGATAATAATAATAATAATCATGATGAAGACATTGTTACAAAAGAAAATGAAAAAGAAAATTCTTCATCTGTATCTTCAGTACAATCTTTTTACTCTGTACAAAGAGGAGATTATATTTATGGTTTAAATAATCAAAAAAATAATGATGGAGTAGAGATGGATTTAACTTTAACCTCTAAAACTAGTAAGATGGAAAGTAATCAGAACAAGATAATACCTGATAATCAAATTACTGAAACTCCTCTTATTAATAATCTTGCTATTACAACTATAACTACTAATAATAATACTAAGAATACTACTAGTACTAGTACTCATATTCCTGAAGCATCATTAATGACTAGTCTTCGTGATAACGCTGATGAGGTTTGTTCTGAGCGTTCAATTCCACCGAGTAGTATTAGTATTGCAGGATGTACAACTGGTGCTGCAGACACTGTAAGAAATGTTTATTTAGTTCCACCTATGCAATCAAATAATATAAAAGAATATCCATTTCATAATATCCCTAATTCTGCTACTAATAATTCTCCTACTACAATTAAGGAAAATAATATACCTGATAATCGTAGTGAAGATGAAGGGGAATTTCATAAAGGAAAAATGATGATAACTAAAAAAGATACTTCTCCTAAGAAAAATTCTAATTCTCCATCCACTTCACATACGCTACAGAAGGTATTACGTGGAGTAGAATTTGGCCCACCTGCTGTTATTAATGGTTTACGTGCCGGTACACGTATGGACCCTAGGAAAGCACGACATATTGTTGAAAATGATAAATCAACAGAACCTCTACCTCCTCCAGAGAGTCAAAGTTCTAAAATGTTAGTAGACTATAGACAGAGTTTAGAAGATGAAAAATTTGATTATTCTGAATACGCAAAGACGCACTCACTTAAAGTGGAGGCATTAAAGTATCGTTATCCTGTTAAACTTCCAGTATATGGATTACATACCCAGGTTTTTACCTCGACAACTCCTCGTCTAAAAGATAGACCAAATGGATATAATGAAAATATAGAGAATATTGAATTACATAAGCAAATTCAACAATCACCATCACAACAACAACAACAACAACAACAACAACAACAAAAGCAACTGCCTCAATCACCTATCATAGATGACCTTGTGGACTCAACATTTCATAATTTTACTCGGCGAAAGGATGCAGCACTTGAAGAGGAACGTCGTCGTGGTGGTCCTGATATTCAGCGACACCTGTGTGAAAGTTTACTCTTCGATCCTTTGAATTCAAGTGGTTGTGTTCTTTTTCAGGAATTCCGTCTACAACCCTGTGTACCTGATACACTTCTTCTTCCTATGCCGCTACCACCTACGCCATCAGTATTCTGAGGAGATTTATAGAAATAAATAGAAATCAATGAATTTTGAATTTTGAGTTTTTTTTTTTTTTTTTTTTTTTTTGAAGAATTTTTTTTTCTTTTTTTGATTTTCTTGCGATGCATTTTGTATTTGAATTCTTTTTTTATTCTCCTTTTTTTTTTTTCTTTTTCTCCCTCTTGTTTTGCTTCTCTCTCTTTATTATAATAGCCATAGGAACATTGTAGTATAGTACGTGGTAGAAAACAATCATTAATAAATAAAAAAAATATATACAATTAGATTTCTTTTCTCCCTCCTTAAATAAAAAAAAAAAAAAAATAAATGGTAGCAAGTGGAGATGAATTGCGTTCTCTTGTAGAGCTTGTTTTTAGACAACGTCATGAGGAGGTTTTAGCTTGTGAAAGTGTTGTTGTAATAGGTCGAGGTAGTTCTAATAAAGATCCAAAGCCACGTGTGTTGGCACTTTGTTGCCCATTCGCTGCAACATCTTCTACTTCTCAACAAATGTCTTCACATGCTAAACTATGTGTAGTTCGGGTAGAGTCTGGAAGGGTTATAAAAGTAAAACTAAATTTTCTAGTAGCACGTCTTGTTGATGTAAGCCATGATGGTAGTTTTGATGCTACTTTTAATTTTGGGGCTAGTGGAATGATTTCAGTTGCGTTTGAATCTCATATTCAACGTGAAATGTTTATTGCAGCAGTGCGTAAAGTTCAGAGAGATCTTCAACCACTCGTTTCTGGTGGTAATTCTCGAGATGTACATGCGTTTTTAACAGATGCTGTAGGAGCTGAGGCAGAAGCAGATGCTGCAGCAAGAGTAAAAAGTCTTAAACAGGAAAAACGTAGAGCTCTTACTTCATTAGATGAGCAAAGATTACAACATTTTCTTGGACGTCATAGTTTTGATGATATTCGTGGAACAGATCGACTTCTTTCAACACGACAGAAAGAAGCTGAATTATCTTCAGTTGAAGCTTTAGTAACATCTGTAGATGATTGGGAATCTGTACGTAGTCGTCTTGCAGATCTTGTTGGGGATGTAGATGAATTAGAAAGTCGTATATCACAATATTCTAAACAAATATTATCTAAAAAAGATGAATTACAACGAATTGAACATCAAAATAATACTTTACAACGTAAACAGAGAAATTTGGAGAAATTACATGAACACCTTTTAGCTTTTTGTAATCAATTAAGTCTACCACCACAAACTGCAACACTTTTATTTCGTTTACGTAATACACGTGATGAAGATTTAGTAAATTTTTTTGCTGAAGGAAATAATGCACAAGTTTTATCAGATGCTATGAAACATATGAGATCATTATTACACAATATAAAACTTGTTTCAGATTATCCTATAGCTGCTGTAGCAGAACGACGTGCTTTTTTTATGGAACAACGTCGTATGATAGCACATAGATCTAAAGCTTTTATTCTTTCTACTATAATAAAACATGAAAAATTATATCTAGAAGATCGTCTACGTTATAGTAGTAGAGGAAGATTAGTTTGGCGTCTTCATACAGAGTTAATGACTCAACTTGATAGTATGCGTGATATGATTACAGCACTTGCACATATTGATTTAGAAGGATTTATCGCCGTATTACGACAATATCGTGTAAGTATGCAACGTGTTTATGCTCTAGAAATACATAAATTTTTTAAATGTATACGAACTAGAGTAAAAAAAGTAAATTCTCGTGGACCTTTTCTTATTGGTGTAAGAGATTCTCCAGATGAAGCTTTAGCTGGACGTATGGAAACTAGTACACTAGGAGAAACTCCACGAAGATTATTAGGTGCTAATAGTATACCCTCAACTCCAGCAACAAGTTGGGCACAAACTCCACGAAATGGTGATACTGGTGACGGTGATGCATTAAGTGTTGAACTTCCTGAAATACATGATGAAACATTACGATTATATAATCCAAATTATGTTCATGGAACTATTGCAGGAGGTGGTATTTCTACTATTGCACCATCTTCTTATTCTTTAAAATCAGTTTTTAATAGTAATTTAGGTGGTGATTTGCGTCCAGATTTAGCTCTTGCTATGACGTTAGAAACTATTTTTGGTATTATATTACAAGAAGAAGAAATATTAAGACGTTGTTTTGGTATTGCAGAAAATCAAGAAACAATAACAGGGGTAGCAGGAGCTGCAACAACAACAACAATAACAGCAAATAAAGAATTAATACCAGAAGAAGTTAGTGGAAGTACTCCAGTATTTAGTAGTGAAACTTTAGCAATAGGTGAAGCTGATGCTGCTGGATTACTTAGAGATTCGTTACTAGAATTATTTGGTGGTGATAAGTTAGTACAATTTACATCTAATGCTACATTATATTCTTCTCGACATCGTGCAAGTGAGGCAGAGTTTGGTGGAAGTCGTACTACCACTATAGATATTTTAGGAGTTGATAATTCTTCTAATATAGGAGGTGGTCTTGGTGCTAGTGTTAGTAATAGTAATGTAATAAAACAGGTACATAAACAAAATTATCTTTTAAAACAATTAATTAGTTTCGCAGAGTACTGTGGAGTAAAATGTGATCGCCTATACGCTATACCAGTTATGGTTATGGTAAAAGCTTACCGTCGTGAAGGAACACGTACCTCATCAAGTTCTTTTTGTCAAGCAATGCTTGAAGCATTTTCAGGAGTTTTAACCTCCACTATATCACATAGTATTGCTGAACAAACTTCTTCTATTATCGCTTGTCGTAAAAAGTATATTGTACATCCAGCTGGTATGCTTAGTTGTTTTACAAAACTTCCTGCTTTTATTCAACGTATGGAGGCTATGCATAATGCATTACCAACTACTATATGTAGTCGAAGTGAATATACTACTATTGCATTAAGTTTAGTAGATCAATCTTTTGAAGCTCTTAATTATGTTACTAATCTTTCTGGGGCAGAATCTCGAGTAGAAGTTAAACTTAGTCTTACAGAAACTATTGCGCAACGTGCTTATAAATTACTTGATGGATTTGATACAAAATCAATGAAACGTGGATTTATTCAACAATATCGTCATCATGCTTTTTTTTGTGCCTTTTATACTTCTTTACAATCAACAAATTGTTATGCCTTAGATCTCCTTCGAGAACGTTATGAATCTTCTCGAATGTTAAGGGATCGCTATGAGGAAGTTTATTTAACACGTGTTGTATTAGTGAAAGCTTTTCCTGAATTTGGAACTTTTGCCCTCGTTGCAGAAGATCTTGCACAAGTACACTCACTTGAGGAACTTCGACATCATAATGCGTTATCTATTGAGGCGGTGGGGCGTATTCTTCGGTGTCTACCAAAAGAATTACGTACTGGTATACCAGCTAGTTCGCAAAGAATGAAAAAACATTTTTTACGTGATGTGGCAGGACGAAAAGAAGAAGAGTCATTTCACTGTACACTTATTCAACGGGTATGGCAACATTTCTGCACATTACTTTTACAAAAGATTGATTTTCTTGAGTCAATGCTAAAATGGCCAGTGTACGCTGGAATGATAATGAGTATAACACGAGCAGAGGTATTAGAACTACTGCAAGCTGTATGATACAGAACTGTTTTTTTTTCTTTGTAGAAAAGTAAATAAATATATTTTTCATATTGCTTTTACTATATTATATTATTAATGTGCTGCAGTTACTCCCCTTTATACTCTTTTAATCATTGTGTCTGATTATTTAGTTCCTTCTGTTCCACTGTTCCTTCTGTTCCACTTTTTTTTTTTTTTTTTTTTGCTCTTTGTTAATTAAATTCCTTATTTATTTATTTTTGGTACTTTATTTTCAAAAAAAAAAAATAATAATAATAATAATAAACATAATAATAATAATAAAAGAAAAAATCCTTATTATTTTTTTTTTTTTTCTTCTTTTTCCTCCTGTTTTTTTTTATTTATTTTGTCACCCCCTCTTTAAAAAATATATTTACTATAGCGGTCGTTCTAATTGAATCTTGCCCCAAATATGGATGACCAAACAGATGCAAGCCGCGAGGATGTGCTTCAACAAGAGTTGAATGGTGCCAATCGCCTAGCGGAATTTCGCTTGCAAAAGATTATTGAATTACAAGATGAAGTTGTGCGACTGCGTCGTCTATTACTTACAATGCGAGGAGGAAGTGAAAAACTGCAGCGTGACGACTCCACTTTACCCCGCAGAAATTCCTCTGTATTACCAGTAGAAACAATAACAACAACAATAACAAAAACACCAACAATAACAAAAGGAGCAGAAGCAGCCCCAGTAAAGTCAAGTGAAAATGAGAAAATAAAACGACAACGTAGAAGTAATAGTTATTCACCATCTCCATTAGCTGTAGGAGGCAGAACAGGAGTTTCTTCTACACCTACGACTTCACGTAAAACACGGTATACATCATCTCCCTCACCTCGTACTGCTCATACTAATAATAATAATAATAATACTATTAATAATAATAAAGGAAAAATTAATAATAATGATAAAATACTAGTAGGAACTCGTGGTGTATCACCGAAGCCACGTCTACCTTCAGTAGCATCCTCTGCCCCAAGTGTAAGTGGAAGTCGCGGTAATAGCACACGAAAAGCTGTAACTCCATCTTATCAAATAATGAATCGACCTCCGTCACCTTCAACAACAGGTAGAACTTCTCAATCAAGAGCTACAACACGACCACTTATTAAACTTCACACTGGAGTACAATTACGTGGACCAAAAACATTTCGTCGTGCACCACCTCCACTAGTTCATGTAGACCCTTTTGATATAATATCTTGTAGTGCTGCTAATAATACTACTAGTGCTACTGCTGCTATTATTAGTGCAGCTGCTAGTATTAATTCTACACCTCCACCTTCACCACATGTATGTTCATCACTTTCACTACGTCGTGAACGTGATAGTGTACGTGAGGCTTTAGCAATGTTACGTGGTATTGTTCTTCGTGCTGATCGTGGTATGTTATCAACTCTTACAATACTTAGTAATCGTCGAGGTCTTGATCGAGCTATGCCAACTGCTCTTGCAGAATTTAAACAGTGTTTAATACGTGTTCATCCTGCATTGAGTGAAAAATTACAAGATGGCGAAGCGTGGCGAATTGATGAAGCAGAACGAGATGCATTAGAAGTATCAGAAGTACCTGGTATGGCAACTGCATTACGAGATCTTGTTATTACATATGATTATACAGCATGTGTTCATCAACAAGCACTACAACAGGATGATGGGAATATTAGTGCACAACTTGGTAAATCATTTCATGAGTTTTATGCAAATATGTATGTTTTACTAGCTCTTGCTCAGTGTCCTGCTGCTTTACGCTAAAAATATTATAAGTATTTTTTTTTTCTAAATGAGTAAAAAGGGAACAATAAAAATATAAAGAAAATAGGGTAGACCCAGTAATTTCAGGTATTTTTCTATGTATTTTTATTACTCATACAAATTGATTAAACTACTGAAAACATAGAGAGAGATAGAGATAGAGATAGTATGTGTGTACGTGAGAGAAAAGAAAATGTGAAATTCGGATATATTCACATTAGTTTTTATTTTTTATTATTTTTTTTGTTATTGTACATATTCTCATTTATTCAATTATTTGCTCTCTGAATAACTCATCTACTTAAATGTTTTTTTTTTTTTTTTTTTTGATCTCTAGGACTTTAAGGTTACACATAACTTGATATGTAATATTTTTTCCCTCCACCCAAAATCTGTTCCTTATAAATTATATTTTGATTTTTTTTTTCTTTTAAATTGTTTTCTGTTGGTACATTTTTTTTTTTTTTTCGTTTTTCTATTTCCTACATATATATATATATATATATATATATATTTTTTTTTTAAGTAGCAGCCGAGCAGGAGAAAGAAGGAAACAAAACAAAAAAAAAAAAAAATGAGGCGCTGCTATCTGTATCGTAGCGGTTTCCGAGTTCCAAATAGTGAAGAACTTGATGGCCAAATTCTCGTCAATCGTTTCCGCCTGAAACGTGGAAATAATAAAAATAATAGTAGTTGGTTTCCACGTGCTATTACGGCGAGTAGAATGCAAACATGGGTTGCAGTTGGTGGTATTCTCCTCGGGGCTGCAGTTTTTATTGGCCCCTGGTTTGTAGATGAATATCGTGAAATGTTACGATTTAAATTTGTCCCACTCCCGCCTACTGCAATGCCTCGTACGTCACCTCTCTGGTGGGAGAATGAGTGGCGTAAAGAAAATCCTCTCTGGAGAGCTGGAGAGCTGGTGAGTCTGTCGAGGAGTTCTACCGTGGCCCTTTTGATTTTGTGAAATCTGTAACTAGGCGTGATATGTATGATGCAACACTATTTAAAAAAAAAAAAAAACAACAATTACAAAACAAATATAGTAAAAAACAAAAACAGGACCGACCACGGGCTCTTGTTTCACTTTGTGGAGATTCTCCTATTGTTCGAGAACTTGCAGTGCGTGGGTTTGAGGTGGATGCTGTGGATGCCTCTGAGACTGCAATGCGGTCATGTGTCTCTCGCACTGAGAGGGCATTAGATCTTAATATATATCAAAATATTCACCTTCACTGGAAAGATATATTTTCTCCAGAACTTTGGCAAAATTCATTAAATAGAGTAAAATTTGATGTTATCTATGAAAGACAAGGTATGTCTTCTTTAAATCGTGATCAGCGAGAGGATTATGTCTATTTACTTAGACAAGCACTTGCAGATGATGGGTTAATATATGTTGAAGGTATTTTTAGAACTGGTAGAGTTCGTGGGAATAAAGTACCTGGCCCTCCTTACACATTATCGAAAAAAGATCTTGAACATCTTTTTCCTTAACGTGAAGGTTTTATCGTAAGTTGTGAGGGAAAAAATGATGCTGTGATGAAACTTAGTCGTGAGAATCGTATTTTACAGCGTGTACCAAAAGAATTATATGTTACACCTTTTCATTGTGTAGTTTTCCGAGAGAAAAGTATCAATGATACTGCAATGATGGCTATTACATGAATAGGTTTATAAAGAAATAGATACAAGGGTGATTAAAGAAAAAGATGGGGAGGAGTAGGGGGGGGAAAGAAATAAATTTGTCTCTTTCTATTTTTATAGTTTTAAATTGCATTTCCTACAAGGTTTTTTTTTTTCTTAGGGGATGTACTTCTGTGAACGTGTCTGTTTCTCTCTCTCTCTCTCTATATATATATATATATATATATATAAGCGATTTAATTCAATGATGTATATATTTTTTATTCTATTTCTTGTAAAATTAATTGCTTATTTATTATTATTATTATTATTATTTTTTTTCATGTTGGCGTTTTTCTTTTTTTCTGATATAAAAAGTACGTTTTAGATTAAAGGTGCAGTAGTCGGTGAGTATATATATATATTTAATATAAATATTCTCACATAAATATAGAGAGGAAGAATGCGGTGTGGGCTACGGCGTTGCCCCGCCTTATTCCTTCCTCATCATAATAATAATATTCATAATAATAATAATAATCATTATGTATCCTATCATCGACTTGCTAGTGCCTTAGTTACAACTACTAGTGGTGTTTCTATTCGACATCAAAGTAATTCCCTCATTGGCACCCTCCACGGGGGTGAGCTCGCCCTACCAAGTGACCCTCAAGGTGGCTCCCACCTCTCCGCCCGCAATATCGCCACGGAGGCACTGCAGATGAAAAAACTTCACCAAGAGCGTGGGGGCAACCCAATGTTAGCGCAACAAGCTCGTCGAGTCCTCTTCGCTACATCTATTGCGGGTCAAAGCCTTGATGCCCGCTCCGTCGCCCTATTATTAAATACGGCAGTGTATTTTGGTATGGAAAGTGATGCTAAAATTGTACGAGAGTGTATTGATTATTGTCTTAAAAATGATAAACTTATTACAGTGGATGTATTACCTATTGTTGTCACAGCCTGTGCTACACTAAAGTCACGTGATGCTCGAGAAGTAATTGAAATGCAAGCTCAGAAAGCTTCTCGAAATGCTAAATATCTTGATGCGAAAGGTGTAACAAATATAATAAGTGCTTTCTCTAAAACAGGTATAAATCATGAAAAACTTTTTGGATTTTTATCAAAACGTGTTCAAACACTTGCACGTGTTGGAGAGTTTGAAGCGGCTCATCTCGTTATTTTGGCAAATGCTTTTTCTCGTTTACGTTTTCGTGATAAATTTTTATTTGGTGCTATAGCACGTCGTGCTATGTCATTACGAGAAAGAGTTACTGTAAATGAACTTGTACCACTTATTGTAGCTTTTTCAAAAATTGGACTTAAAGATCCTAAACTCAGTAAACGTTTCGCTACTAAAGCAATGGAATATATTGATCAAATGAATGCAGAACAAGTAGCTAGTATGTTTATGGCTTTTGCTTACTTTGGTATTCGTTATGATCAACTTTTTGGTGTTCTTACAAATAGAGCAGTAGAACTTATTGATGAGTTTAATGCTCAATATATCAGTACAACACTTAACGCTTTTCAACGTATTGGAATTAATAATCCAGAACTTTTTGATAATTTGGCTGAACGTGCTTTGGCGGTAGTTCAAGATCATGATGCGAGGGATATTTCTAAAACAGTTACAGCACTTGCACATTTTGGATTAAAAGATGAGGAACTATTTAAACGTCTCGCTTCTCATGCAGCTAGTATAGCAGATCAGTTTGATGCTATGGGTCTTGTGAATACTGCACACGCTTTTGCACGCACAAATTTTCTTCAACAAGATATGGCTGTTGCCCTATCTGAACGTAGCGTATATGTTTGTCGACAAATTGATGCTGGAGAGGCAAGACGACTGTTATGGTCATTAGCTAAATTTCAGGTAAGAGATCCAAAAATTTTAACACCTGTTTTTAATAGATGTTTAGCCTTACATCAAGATTTTTTCTCTGACCCAACTGGTAGTGAGGAAATTGAAGAAATATTTGATATCTACGGTCCTAACTTCTGCCCACCACTTTATCAATTGTATGTTTCTCGTGGTTCCACATCACAAATGTAAGGAGTAGGAACATTATTTTATGAGAATTATTTATTATTTATTTATTTGATTCTCTCACATATTGTGTGTTTGAGATTTATTTTTCTGTTCACAGATACTCTGATGGTTTCCTTGTGTAGGAGCGGAGACCCAATCGTCAATTTTTTTTTTTATTTCCCCCCTACATTTTTTTTAAAGATTTATTTTCATGATTAAACGAATGAAAGAAAGAAAGAGGAAAAGGGAGAATAAGAGTAAAAGAAAAATGTAATTCTCTTTTTGATTTTCTTTTTATTTTTCTTTCGTATTGTTATTAGTGTAACAAAGCAAGAAAAAGATTTTTTTTTTTTTTTCTGCCTTTTTTTTTTCTGCCTTTTTTTTTTTTTTTTTTTAATGGTGGTGGTGATGATGGTAGTGGGGACTGCATTCCCTATATATGCTTTTTTTTTTTTTCGCAAAGACATAAATGCAAACCAAAAAAGAAGAAGAAGAAGGAAAAAAAAAAAAAGAAAAAAAAAAACACTCACTTTTCAAGCAAAAAATTACTTAAACGTAGAATGGTGTTTTTTTTCCTCTCTTTCTCTCTCTTTTACTGTTATTACTTTTACTATAACTAATACTAGATTTTGTTTCCGGATCTAGAAAATGATAATGATAGTAAATGTGTATAATACTATTTCTTTCTCTTTTTCTCTATCTTTAAAATAAGTAAAGTAAACTGTGTATTTTCACAAGAATGTTAAACAATAAGAAGGCAACTGCAGCAGAGGAGGCTGGGATGACAGTCCGCCAGCGACTCCGACAGAAGCGGGAGTTGGAGGAGAAACGTAAGTTCGGCCTCGCCCCACTCGCAAGAGATGAAGTAACCGGGCAGGAGATTAGCCCGAATGTTCCACAACTTATCTCTCAGGCCCCATGGTACTACGGGGCGACTGGCCCTACTTTAGATCACCAGCGTCAAAAACAAACAGACGCGATGGATACTTTACAAGATCAACACGATAAAGCAATTGTAATAGGGCGACCAACAAATTATACAGCAGGGGCCTGTGGGAACTGTGGGGCTCGCACACACAAGACAAGTGAATGTTATAAACCACGCCGCAGGATTGGGGCCATGCATGGGGGTAAAATAACAGGAGTTGATATAAAAGTTGAGAAGGCTAGTAAAACATATGCTCAGAAAAGGGATAGGTATGCTATGGTTGCTGGAGTTGATTTAATGATGCAACATCAAGAGGAAGAAGAAGAAGCAGGAGAGGGTGAAGGAATAGAATTTTTAAATAAAAGTGGTGAATCTATTGAAAAACGACCTAAGTTACATGATATATTCTCTGCACAAACTGCTGTTACAGGTGGTAGTGCAGAAATTAAAGAATTACCAAAACATTTACAAAACCTGGATGATCCTGATGTACTTTTTGATCCAAAGACAGGTTCTATGCGTGGTAACCCTAATGCAGCTGATCCAACTCGTACATTTCAGGGAGATTTACAACGTTATCGTTCAGGTGATTACTATACATATCTGGAATCTCAACTACGTTTTGCTAAAGGGGAATCTTCTTCTTTTGTAGATTTTAAATTAGATGAAGAACTTCAGAGGAAGAAAAAACAACAAGATGAGAAGGGTAATGAAGATAATAATAATAAAAATTCTGAAAGTGATAAAAAAGAGGAGACAGTAAAAGATCGTCTTCTTCGTTCACTTTACGGAGAGTCTACACTATCTTCTTCAGAAAATTCACAGCGTATGAAGGAAGTTCTCTCTGAAATTTCTAATATTACTTCTTCTTCTTCTACACTTAATCCAGATGTATCTTCATCATCATCATTGTTAACATCTTCAAGACATCCTCGTATGGGTATGGCAACACGGAATGGTCATGCATATGTGTATGGAAGTTATTTTGACCGTGAAAGTTTTCAATGGGGATATAAATGTTGTAAAAGACTTGGAAAAGATGCTGAAGCATGTCAATCGGCAGTAGTAACAGAGATAGAAATAATTGAAAATTCAAATAAAAAATGATGCGTATTAAATGTTTTTTGTTTGTTTGTTTGTTTGTTTGTGTGTGTGTGTATTTATTGTTAGATTTTTCTGTTTTTTTTTTTTTTTTTTTTTTTTTTTGGTGCCTTTTTTTTTTTCTTCTTTAATTTTTCTTACTCATATTCTACTGTTACCTTAAAATAAGTGTTTTATTATTATTATTATTATTTTTTTAATACTCATTCTTTTCCGTTTTTTTTTTGGCTGTCTTTATCAGGCATATATTTATATATTTATAATATTTATATAGCGCCTTATTAGGAGGTGAAATAGCGAAAGAAAAATTAAAAAAAAAAAAAAAAGCAAAGAGATAGTGACATACAGAATCAGTAACAATAAATAAAGAGAGAGGAACAAAAGCAATAAATAATCAAAAAAAAAAAAAAAAAAAATATATATATATATATATATATATTTATTTTTATATTTAGTTTTTAAGGGGAAAAAAGTATTCAAATTAGAAAATGTTTGTATACTTTAGCAAGCGTGTGGCGATACCTACAAGTACTGTTATTACGTCAATTGCATGGAATGAAGAACAAGGTTGGTTAGCCTGTGGAGGTAAAAGTGGACTATTAAAAGTTTTGAAAATTGATAATGGTACCGGTCAAAAGGGAGGACTTGCAATGAATCAAACACTTGATGGACATGAGGCAGATGTATCAGTGGTGGCATGGAATCATCAATACCGTAAACTTACTTCAAGTGATGAAAATGGTCAAATTATTGTATGGATGTTACATAAGGGTATGTGGCTTGAGGAAATGATTAATAATCGCAATAAAAGTACTGTAAGAGACCTTGCATGGAATGCGGAAGGTACAAAAGTATGTATTATTTATGAAGATGGTGCTGTTATTGTAGGTGGTGTTGATGGTAATCGTTTATGGGGTAAAGATCTTAAGCATGAACTTGCAAAAGTTACATGGAGTCCAGATGATAGATATATTCTTTTCGGTACTAAAACTGGAGAAGTACATGTTCATGATAGTAGTAGTGGTCATGCTGTAAGTCGAATTAATATTTCATGTCATCAATCAGAAGGAGAAGAATTAACAGCAGTAACATCAACTAATAATGGAGAAAATGGAAATAAAACTGGATTTGGTCCACTTGCAGGCCTCTCATGGCATCCAGCATGGGTAGATAGGCCGGAACCTTTAGCAACACTTGCTATTTGTTATAAAAGTGGTAAAATGCAACTTATGCATGGTATAGGAGATAACAGACCTTATATTGTAGATGCAGGAATTCCTGTTACATGTATTGCCTGGAATCCACAAGGTACAATTCTTGCAGTATGTGGTGTAACTTCCACCACCCCAATTAATTCTACAACTACAGGTGTAACTGGAACATCATCAGGGGAAGGAGTATCACCGTCTACAACTGTAACTCCACCCGCACAACCTTCAACATCAATGGTTGTGGCTCAATTTTTTAATGTAGAAGGAATTCATTTACGTTCTTTACGTGTGGCAGGACAACATTGTGGAGGAGTTACTTGGGAAGGTGATGGATTACGAGTGGCTATCGCAATTGATGCTGCATTATATTTTGCTAATGTACGTTCTGAGTATAAATATGCTTATTTTAATAAAACAGTTGTTTTTGCCTATAATCGTCCAGATAGAGTAGAAGATAGTGTTATGTTCTGGAATACACGAAGTAGTGAACGTGCAATTCGTCATATTCGACGTCTTATTCATCTTGATGCTTGTAAAGATGCTTGTATGATTGTAAATGCACCAGGTGATGGACGTCATTGTGTTGTTCAATTGGTAAATGCTATTGGTAGTCCAATGGAAACTCGTATGCTTGAAATGGAACCACTTGTATGTGGTATGAACTCTTCTCATATGGTAGTAGCTGATGAAGAAAATATTTACGTATGGCAATTTCGTGATCCAAGTGTTGTAGTTGATGCACTTGATCCAATTTCTGTTCAGGCAAGTCGACGTGATACACGTGATAGAGTTGTACATGTAGATGATATTGTTCGTCCTGATACTCCATCAACTCTTGTAGGTCACACTGCAGTTACTAATGATCTTGTATGTGCATTATGTCTTAGTGAAGAATTCCTTTTTGTGGCAAGAGAATCAGGATTATTACAACTATATCGTTTTGCTCCTCTTCATCTTGTTGGTAAAATTATTCTTCCAGGTCGTGCACAATCAATAACAGTAAATTCAAATTCAACAAAAATTGCAGTAGTTGATGTAAGTGGTATTATGACTTTATTTAATATTGAACATTCTAAATTATCTCTTGTACCTCGTAAAGTGGCACCACAACCAAATTTTGAACGAAAAGATGTATGGAATGTACGTTGGGCTCAAGATGATCCAGAGCAATTTGTAGTTATGGAAAAATCACGTATGTATATTTTTAAGGGTTTAGAAGCGGAAGAACCAGTACAATCAAGTGCTCATATTTGTAAATTTAGATCTCTTAAAGTACGTGCACTACAATTAGATGATATGATGCAAGATCCAGAAAGACCTCGAAAAGAATATGTAATTGATTATGAAACTAAAGCTTTACGTGATGCAAGACAAGTAATGCAAACAGTTTCAATGAAAGAAGCATTTATGTATGTTGATGATCATCCACATCCTAAATTATGGGCTCTTCTTGCAGAACATGCTTTATCACAACTTGATTTTGATCACGCAGAGTTGGCTGTTATACGTTGTAGAGATTATCCTGCTATTCAATTTGTTAAACGTATACGTACATTAGATGATCCACAAAAACAGAGAGCTGAAATTCATGCTTATTATAATCGTTTTGATGAAGCTGAAAAAATTTATAAAGATATTGATCGTAAAGATCTTGCCCTTGAGCTTCGTTACCGTCTAGGTGATTGGTTCCGTGTTGTTCAACTTGTTCAAGAAGGTGGAGGTGATGAGTCATATATGCATCAAGCTTGGGAAAATATTGGTGATTATTATGCTGATCGACAAAAATGGACTAAAGCTTCTCAATATTATACACAGAGTCGACAACTACATAAACTTTCTCATATTTTTTTTCTATTAGAAGATTATGAACTTCTTACACAATTAATTCAAGGTGCTGAACATGATAAAGATTTATTATTAAAAATTGGAGAAATGTTATTAGCTGTTGGACTCGGTGATGAAGCATCACGTGCTTTTCTTGCAGCTGGTGACCCACGTCGTGCTGTTGAAGGTTGTGTGCAATTAAATCAATGGGATCGTGCAATGGCTATTGCAGAAACACATAAAATTCCTGATGTTGCCCCACAACTCGTTCGTCATGTTGCTCGCCTTGTTGAAAGTGAACGTTTATCAGAGGCTATTGAACTTTTCCGTAAAGCTGGACAACATGATGAGGCAGCACGATTACTTGCAAAACTTGGGCAACGTGCAGCCACCACAGACCCACTACGTGCAAAGAAATTTTATGTTCTTTCAGCACTAGAAATTGAAAAATACCGACGAAAAAAAATGCGACTTAGTGGTGATGGTACTGCAGCAGTAGATGCTCTTTTACGTGCGGAACGTAATACCACAACAACATCAACCGCAGCAACAAGTAATAATTCTAATATTAATACTACTAATAATATTAATACTACAACATCAGATAGAGCTTTGGATGCAGCATGGCGTGGAGCAGAGGCTTTTCATTTTTTTCTTATATGTCAACAACATATACTACGTCGTAATGCAGGTTATGCCTTAAATGCAGCAATGCGACTAATGGACTATGATGATATTATAAATCCAGTTGATAGTTATAGTCTTATCGCACTTACAGCATATCTTGCTAAAAATTTTAGTATATGCAGTAAAGCTTTTACTCGTCTTGAGGCTGCTGAGCAACGGGATGCCAAGCAACAACAACAACAAGGAGGAGGAGATGCTAATCTTGTTGGAGGTGGAGGTGGAGGTGGAGGAGGAGCTGGACAACTTCAACTCATTGATATGACAATGGATCTTGATGTTTCTAGTCGAACACGTGGTGGTAATAGTATTAATATAAATGGTCCAGCAGCGGGATCTACAAGACTTGATGGTACAACGACTTCATTACAGTTAACAAATCCTTCAAAAGGGGCAGTTATGACAACTCAATTTACTTATCCAACTGTAAGCCTTAAAGAACCAAGACGCCGTTTTGCTGATCTTGCGATACAAATCTTTACACAACATAAACCAGAAGATACTTCTGTTGATCGTGTCAAGTGTCCTAAATGTGAAGCATTTAATAAAGAGTGGGCATCATCTTGTGTACGTTGCCAACAACCTTTCGGAGTTTGTATTTATTCAGGTAGAAGTATTACTACAGAAGATTTTTGGCAATGTTTAGTTTGTCATCATCGTGTTATTGAACTAGAGGGCGATAGATTTCGCAACTGCCCTCTCTGTCATACTCCAATAATGCATCGATCTCGTGGGGCAAGGTAGAATTTATTTATTTATTAGCATGTAAAAAAAAAAAAAGAAAAATTTCTCCCTTCCCCCTTTTTTTTTGTTTTGGAGAGTGCATGCGCATGGGAATAAAATTGAGAGGAAAAAAAAAAAAAAATAGATGGAGTAAGATAGAAGGGAGTAGTGGGGGGGGGGAAAAAAAAAAGAAATGAATATATATATATATATATTCAGATTGTAGAATTGAAGGAAGTGAGTGCCAAAGAAAAAAATATTGTTTTTTTTTCTGATGGTATTTGGTCTTTCTACTTTTATCTCTCATTACATTAGCACTGGTAATAGTTTGACTAGAGAGAGAGAGAGAGAGAGAGAATAAGATAATGGAGGAGGAGGAAAAAAAAGGACTACTTTTTTTGTAGAGTTTATTCAATGTCTCTATCTCTTTCTCTATGTTTCTTTTTTTCTTTTTTATTTGTGTTATATATATATATATATTTTTTTTTTTTTTTCTTAATTCATCTTCTTTTATTAATTAAAATCTGTATAAATTATTACATCAGGGTAGCATCCTCTTAGAGAAACAAGTCATACACCACGAACATTTCTTAAAAGAAAAAAAAAAAAGATGCTGCGTCGGACTTGCCCTCGATTTGTTAGTGCGAAGAGCTTCTTCGGTACGGAGTCACAGCCACTAGAGCCCTACACGGCGAAATCACTTTTCCTTTTCAGTTTTATTACCGCTGTTGCATTTCTTTCTGTGTTTAGTGTGAAGGAGACAAAAAAGGCGGGGCCGCTGGAGTTGCCGGATGAACTTGAGGCGGAGCGGCGCCGCAAGAGTGACCCCCGCCGCCCCCCATGGCCTTTACTTCACCAGAGAAGTGTTCTGCTGCGGGAGGGGAAGGCCCCACATGAGGACCTCCCGCTACTTTGGGAGCAAACGCGTCACTACTACCCGGCGGATTGGCTGGTGCCGCTGGAGATTACACAAGTATTAAAATATACGAGTGGGGCATATTTACAGAATTATGTGGCGGACCCGGATCAACTGCGTCGGGAGGTACTGATGCAGTTATTAAATATTCGATATGGTAGGGTAAAGGATCCAAACGGTGGGCGTATTAATCGTGATGTGGAAGAAATCATCGCTATGGCGATTGAAGACTTAGAGAATATGAATCTCAACCCCACTGCAGATGGAGTACTGGTTCCAACACACACATAATACAAAAGAATGAAATCAAAAAAAAAAAAAAAGTGGTGTAAAAAATTTAGTTGGAAAATATATTGCAGGGGGGGGGGGGGGTTGGAGTACGAGTGAGTTATGATAGTGGCAATGGCGCTCTTGCATTGCGAAAAAGAATATTCCTGAAATGATTGCCTATTTTTTTTTTTTTTTTTTTTCGATGCGATATTATCATTATAGAATGTGATTTTTTCTTTTGTTTATTTTTATTATTACTATTATTATTATTTGTTTAAATTATTTCCCTTCCTTTTTGGGGGCTTTTTTTTTTTTTTTTTAATACTCCTTTTCTGTAGCAATAGATAGTATATATATATATTATTATTATTTATAGTCACTCTTGTTGTTGCTACTGCTTTGCTTTGACTAATCTAAGGGAGTGAAATTTTGTGTGTGAGGCCATCACACACACAACATATAAATAAAGAATATATTGAGAGTTATTGAATATAATAATTAGTGAATGCCAGAGACTCCAGCTGATCTCGTCATACTTCCTCGTAACCTTGCGACGGCATTCCGCTGTTTACAGGATGTACCTATTCTGCACTTTGCAAAGGTTACAAAAGTAAACCGACGGGGAAAGCGTCAACAACGTTTTATTGTAATTAGTTCAACTCATATGTACTCATGTATGGAAAATGGTAGTATTCAGCGCTGTGTGGGAGTAAGTGTTATAACTGAAGCACATGTATGGAGCTCTGGGCAAACTCCACAATTAGCCCTCCGTATTCCGACAGAGTACGATATGCTTTTATTTTTTCCAACATCAGAGGATATATGGTCTTTTATTGCTGCACTAAACTCCGCTATTCATACTAGTAATAATAATAATAATAATAATGTCAATAAATTACGTGTTGTGGAGTTGACAGATGTAATAAGTGCAGCAGCGTTTCGTCTGGAACGACCTAAAGGGTTTCAACGTACAATGGCAAGTGCACTACAGTGGTGTATTGGTAGTGTTGGAAAAGTACCAGCTTCATTAATTACACGAGACGCACTGAAACCATTTATTAATAATAATAATAATAATAATAATAGTGAAGGAGATCTCTTTCTGCTATCAGCAGCAGTTGAGGCTCCATTTATTTCCTCCCCTCCCTCTGGAGACTCTTCAAGTATGACTGCACTGTGGGAGTCCGCCCTCCCGCTGGATGATAACTTGCTGGAGGCAACACATACAATGCGGGGTAGTGGGGTGGACTACAGTGAAGAGGAGGAGACTGATACTGCCTCATTTTCTCCTTCTACTATGAATACTATTTCTCCTGATCCAACTTCAGCTGAAGTTTCAAGGCAGAGAGAAAGTGAAGAGGAAATCGAAATGAAGTCAGCAGAAAGAGTAATAGGAAATGGCAAACTACAAAGTAATGACATTAATAATAATAATAATATCGATAGCATGAATGAAAAACTATTAGTGGAGGCTCAAGAAAAGCTTCTGGAGTCACAATTTACATTATTAAATGAGAGGGAGCAGTGGTGTTTATTGCTCGCGGCAGAGAGGCGTAATACATATCAACTGCGTCAAGCTATTTCAGACTTGCGTGAACAAGTATTGAACCTTACCTCTCAGAATCTCGCACTCCGGGTAGAATTACTAGGGCGAAATACAGGTTAAAATCCGAGAAAAAAAAAACATAAAAAGAAGAACAACAAATTCAAGAGCTACAAATAATAAAAAAAAAAAATAATAATAATAATAACTGTAAAAGAGTGAGATCAGTTGAGTATCGTTATATTTTATATTATCTTTTTTTTTTCTTTTGTAAAACTCTACTTATTTTATTTTATTTTATATTTTTTTTTTCATATTGGATACAGATATCATTTATAATATTTCATTTTATGTAATATATATATATATATATATGCATATTTTCTTAATTTATCTTTTTTTTTTTCTTATTTAGTAAGTGAAGACATATTTATCGTATATATAAAGGAATTTAATTATGCCACCAAAAAAAGGGAAAAAAGCACCTACCAAAACAGCAGTAAAGAAGCCACCTGCAGCTACTGTTGCCAAAAAAACTGTGCCAAAAAAATCTCCCAAGGCGGCGTCTTCTATTCCTTCTCCTCTTCCTCCTTCTCCTACTAAAACTAAAACTGCTACTACTAAAACTCCTATAACAACAACAACAACAACAACAACAACAACAACAACAACAAATGCACCATCTACAAAATCAACTATACCTACATCATCAGTAAGTGGTGTAAGGAGACAACGTTTGATTCAGAAAGGACGTGGTGTAGTAGATGTATTTTCAAATAAAGTTGATACATGCCATGTGTATGAGAGAGATAATGATTTATACCAATGTACACTAAACCAGACAAATATTTCTTCTAATAATAATAAATTTTATATTATACAACTCTTAGAACCTGATACTGGTGGAGGTTTTTACCTTTTTACACGATGGGGTCGTGTGGGTCTTGATGGACAGACTAATACACAATTTTTTTCTCAAGCTGATGAAGCTATACAGTCATTTCGTAAACAATTTTATAGCAAGACTCGTAACGTATGGGATAATCGTGCAAATTTTAAAAAAGTTGAGGGATTTTATCATTTAATGGATATTGTATATGAAGAAGAAGAAGATGATGAAAATGTAGATAAAAAATCTACAGAATTAAAAAAAAAGAAGGTAAAGATTGAAAAAAAAGAAGAAAAACCAGAAGTAGTGGTAGAGTCTGTATTACCCAAAGAAGTACAAAATCTTATGAAGCTTATTGGATGTAAGGATACTATGACACAAATGATGAAAGAGTTAGAAATTAATACAGAGCAAATGCCTCTTGGAAAAATATCAAAATCACAGATTAAAAGGGCATATGAAGTTTTAAAGGCAGTAGAAGGTGAAATGAAAAAGCCAAATCCACAGCTTGTAGAATTATCAAGTCAATTTTACACTTTAATTCCTCATGTTTTTGGATCTCGTAAACCACCTATTATAAATACAATAGAAATGTTAAAAAGAAAAATGGAAATGTTGGAGGCATTAGGTGAATTAGAAATTGCTTCAACTCTTCTTGATGCTGAAGAAGATAATAAAGATATGCATCCTCTAGATAAGGCGTATCATAGCCTTAAATGTGAAATTATTCCACTTTCTAGTAGTGATACTGTATATCAACGAATTGTAGATTACGCCCGTAATACGCAAGGTTCTACACATAGCCAATATACTCTCGAAGTCACAGGAGTATTTAAAATTCAACGAGAGGGTGAGGATGCACGATATGAGGAATTTAAGAAAATTGGTAATCGTCAGATGCTTTGGCATGGTTCACGTATTACAAATTTTATGGGTATTCTTTCTCAAGGACTTCGTATTGCTCCACCCGAGGCACCATGTACAGGATATATGTTTGGTAAAGGTATTTATCTAGCAGATGTTTGCTCTAAGTCTGCAAACTATTGTCATCCTCCACATGATACTAAAACAGGTCTCATGCTTCTCTGTGAGGCTGCGCTTGGGAAACAGCAGGAATATGGAAATGCACATTATATGGAAAAACCACAACCAGGTACAAATGCAACAAAAGGTATTGGACGTATGTACCCAGACCCTAATGGAGCACAAATAGTGGATGATGTACTTTGGCCAATGGGACCAATGAAGGAAGATAATAACATAAAAACTTCACTGATTTATCCAGAACATATTATTTATAATGTGGGACAATGCACTATGCGATACTTGGTTCAAATGAAATTTCGATCTAACTAGGTCTACAGAAATACAACTTTCTTTTATTTATTTCCATCTTTACAAAGTACGGAAAAAGTACCAAAAAAAAAAAAAAAAAATCCTACACTTCCTTTTTTTTTTTTTTTTTTGGGGGGGGGGGGGAGGGTTGTTTTATTTTTATTTTTATTATTATTATTATTATTTTTATTATGATGTTATTTGTTTGTTTTTAGAAATTCGTTTCATTTTTTTTTATTTTATTTTTCAAAAACAAAAACAAAACAAAAAAAAAAAAAAATACTTATAAACACAGGATTTTTTTTTTTTTTTCTCTATTCCATTTTATTTTTTATCATTATCTTTTTTATTTTTTTGTTTTTTTTAATTGGTAAATTAGTATTTTGCCCCCCCTCCCCTTTCCAAAGGAAAAAAAAAAAAAAAAGGGTGAGGAGGTGGTTTGTGAGAATTAGGGGGGAAAACTGCTGAAGAAAAAAAGAAGAAGACAACAAAACAAAAGAATTAATAATAGCAACAAAAAACAACAAAAGGGAAAATGTCATCTAGTATTCGCCCTGTAACAGAAACCGCTTTAGTGCTTCCATGGAAGTTACTTATTGCCGCAGCACAACCCTATCAGACCCTCTCTGGTCCCGCACTATCTGTAAACTTTCTACAGCAACCTACTCTACTCTCTTTTCAGCGGCTCCCACTACATTATCCCGCGTTGCCTGCTATTTACTTTCACACTCTCCTGCACTCTCTTGCAGAGTTCGCAACAACACCGCGGCCAGTGAAGGGAAGTCCTGTTGGTATGCTGCGCCCACCACTCCCTCAATTCTGGCGCTCTCTTGGACCTCTTAATTCTGTTTACTACACAAGTTATAGTCCACACTGCCGACAACATCCTGTTATGGGGGCCGTTGAGTTGTGTGCCTCTTCACATCGCAGATATAAAGATGTGCGTCTCTCACTTTATAATAATCAACATGAGGTTATTGCGAGTATGATCATTACAGGTACAGGGGAGGAGGTGCAGAGTGAAAATAATAATAATAGTGATGATAATGACGATCTAGAGATTCCGCTACCACACTCTGGCTTATCAGATGAAGCTGCTGCACTAACTGCGGAGTTCCTCGGTGACACCAAACAACTAGAAGATGGATCTATTCTGCAAAAAGTGATATTTAGAAGTGGTAGTCATCAACAGAATACTGAGAGTGAGATAAATACAATAGAAGAAGTAGTACCACCATGGCGTCTTGATGGTTGTGTGGCGGAGTTGTGTCGAAAATTTGCAATAAATGGATTTTTAGCTCCACATGTGGTACAAGATAGAGAAGATAAATTATGGACTATTGTTGCCCAACAGACACTAGCACATGCAGAGTTGATACTAGACGAGCCTGTTGATGTAGTGAGTGCAATTCCCCGAGTATTTGAGAATTATCGTATGCCACCTTGGCGTCATCGTATTGGACTTCCTTTATTCTATGGGGATTTACAGCCCTTATGTGTAGCACTTCGAGTAGAAATTCGACAAGGTGGAAAAACTATGACAGCAGGAACATACTTCCTTTCAGAGGTACCATTGAACGTTTAATATATATCTACATATATATATATATATATATATATATATGTTTCTCACTATTACATTTATTATTATTATATTAAATTATATATTATTAGTCTGATCATTTAATCTCTCTATTCTATTTGTCTCATTTACACACAATAATGATTTTTTTTTCTGTCTTGTCTTTTTTTTTTTTTAATGTGAAGCTGTAGCGTCGACAAGTCCACTTCGGTTGCGGTGGTTGTGACGCAAGCGTATAGAGCAATCAGAGAGAGTAAGAACAAGAGTAAGTGTAAATTTTTTTTTTTTTTTTTTTGCGTGTGTGTTTGAGTGTGTGAGCGAGAGAAATAGTGAAAGAAATATTAAGGGGAAAAAAAAAAAAACACACAAACAAACAGTTGAGGGGTTGACAGTTCTTTGCTATTTTTCTTCCATATATATATATATATATATATAGTGTATAGTGAGTAGTACTCCAAAAAGAAAAGGGGAAACTGAAGAGCATTTAGTGAGCGGAGTTTGTACTAAAGGTTCAGAAAAAAGTAGTAGGTTCAAATAAAAAATAAAATAATAATAATAATAATAATAATAAAGGACAATACGGGAAAGAATCGTAAAGAAGGAAAACAAAAAAAAAGGAAGAAGGGCTTAGTTAAGACAAGCATAGGAGGAACAACCACAAAAAAAAAAACATACAACTTTACATACATACACACACACTAAAGAAAGACAACAATAACAAAAAGAATCTGAAAATAACAGGAACTCATACAAGGGCAAGAAGAAAAAAAATAATAACTAAAAAAAAAATACCCACACATTAGATGACCAAACACAAGAAGAGTGGTCGAGGTATTGAGGCAAGGGAAATTGGTAATTTTCAGTACGAGCGCCCGGGTGATTCACCTGGTGGCTTCACTCGTCGTCCTGCCCCACCACGGCGCAGCGTTGATACTGCGGTGTTGAAGCGAGCATATATTCTACAGAATTTTCAGTTTGTATTGCGTCGCGATGTACAGGGGATGAAGGCTACCCCTGGACTTCCACACGGGCAACGTCGGCTTAACGAGGCCCTCATCTCAGCTGACTCCGCCCCACCATGGGATGCCGTCACAGCAGTTGTTGTACGTTGGACTCTAGAAGAGTTTAACTGCCCAATTTGTTTAGAAACTCCAGCTGCCGCCCGTATCGCCGACTGTGGACACGCTTTCTGTCTTCCATGTATGTTACAATATTTATCAAGACGTAAGGCGGAGAATAAACAACGTAATTGTCCAGTCTGTCATAACTTCATTACACTGGGTATGCTACGACCATGTATATTGAAACCAATTGATCCACCTCATGTAGGTAAAAATGTATGTTTTACACTTCTGAGACGTCAAGGAGGTTCTTGCGTTTTGCTAAGACGAGATGATCGACGCTGGAGTGATTTGCAACCAATGGAAGAAGAACTACCACTCCCTTTTATTAATGAACCCTCTGCTACACACAGTAGATACATCCTTGCTACCGCAGAAAGTGAGGCGACGCAGCGAAGTATGGACTGTATTGGTATTATGGAACGTCTTAGTGAAATTCAAACCCATGTTCGACCTCTTACTCAGTTTGATGATGAAGTGGAACGTTTTTGTGAGGAAGCCCTTGCCATGGTTCTACAAGAGGGTTCATTACCGCAACAACAACAACAACAACAATCAGGACTTCGCAGTTCTCCTCCAATTGCTCCTAAACCTACAGGAGGAGATGCGGCGACGATGTATGATTTATATGGGGAATCTGAAGGTCAACCATATTATTTGCACCCACTTTCATTTAAAATGTTGCGTGAAGACGCTAATGCACGTCAAGCACCACTTGTGACAACTGTTGAAGCACCTCTAGAAGAAATGGTAAGTTTTACGCAGGATGAGGCCTCACGACGACACTATAAAGCTTTTGCTCATGTACCCTTGCATGGTACTATCAAACTTTGTCTCCTTGACCTTGCTAATGTTGTTCTTCCCTCTACATTACAAACTTTCGCCGCAAGTATCGCACGCATGAGGGAGGCAAGACGGCAACGTGAGGCGTTCTGTAAAAATAATAACAAAAGTAACAACAATGTTAGATCAGGAGTAGGAACGGGTGTTGACAGTAGTAGTGAAGATGCCTCATGGCAGGCATACCTGCGTCGCTATAGAGCGGAGTCGGAAGTCTCACCGGAGTTTGCACCTTCAGACTTCTCTGGAGGCTCTGAACGGCTACCTTTTCTTGAACTTCCATCACCAGAGGGTAGTAGCAATAATAGTAACAGTAATGATGACTCCTCACTTGCCACTAGGCAGCGAGCAACAAAGCGGCACGACAATCCAATTACAAATTGTTGGGCAATCGGTAACACACGTCGACTATTCGCGACACCACCAATGCAGCCAGCTTTACCAACATGGGGTGGTCATGCCTTTAACCCACGCAAGCCACCAACGACTACCCCACGCGCTGAGAATCAGACGCGAAAGTAAAATAATAGATAAATATATATATATATATAAAGTGAAACTATATTTCTGTGAATACGTGTGTGTGTGTGAAAAGGGGGGAGGGGGAAAAAAAGAAGAAAATGTTGAATAACTTGGACATCCAAGGGGTCTGGAAAGATAAAAACGAGAAAAAGAAAATATAAAACACAAGAAACAAAAAAAAAAAAAAAAAAAAGTTCCAGAGAGAAGAAGATGAGTAAAAAAGTGAAATGTGAAATTTTGGGATCAGTGCAACTACTTTAGTTATTTTACTTGTAGTGCTCTTCTTATCTATATATGTTTTTTTTTTTTTTTTTCTCCATTGGAAAATATGCTATTGATAAATCTATTTTTTGTTTCTCTCTTTTTCTCAACAAGCACACACATATACACACACACACACAAACAAATACCCCCTGTTAATCATACCTAAAACAAGGTATACGTGTGAGTTGTTAAATATTCAAACTCAATATATAGAAGAAGAAGAATAAGAAAAAAGAAGGTAGGGAAACAAGCAAAAGAAAAAAATATAATTAAAAAAAAAAAACGGTTAGGCTCATGAGAGAGAATGTGGCGGGATCAACCGAATATATTACGCTCAAGACATAAAGGAACTGCCTTCTTTCTTCCACAAAGTAGTAGTAGTGGCATTAGTGAGCAAGGTGATTCTATGCCGCTGGCACCGCGAGAGTCATCTCCTCCTATCACTACTAACAAAGAATTTCAACAGATTCAATCAAATCCCTTAATAGAGACAACAGACTCAACACTAGATGCCTTGCTCATTCGATATCGTATGGAAAATGAGAGATTACGTGATCAAATAAAGGCACAAGCCTTACATAAAACACTACTAGAGCAGCGATTACATGAATTAAGTGCTAGAAATACTGCACTTCACTTACAAGAATTTCGTAAAAAAGATAATGAGCCTACTGTAGATATATTAAAAAAACAATTAGAGGAACGACAGAAGGAAGTCTATGCACTACAGTTAAAGGTTGAAGAACAAGCAGGACGTATTTCTACATATGAAGAGGCAGTTTCACGACCACGATGTGATACATCAGAATTTATTAATTCTTCTTTGTCTTCTGCTTTAACTACACCACTATCTTCAACACATCGAACACATGAATTATTATGTCAAGCACTTAGTAGTGTAGGATTCTTAACTCGTGTATTTAATGCCGTAGATCATTGTCAAGCTAAATTACATGAAGGAGTTGAGTGTCCTCGCCCACTTCAGGAGTGTACTACACATTGTCTACATGCTGCTATGCGGGGAAATCAAGAAACTTCAGGAGAAATTCTGGCACGTGGATATAATATTTCATGCGAAAAATTAGCTCTTGCTATTCGTGAAGAATTACTTTTCTGTGAAACAGCAGCAGTACGGACGGCTGCAAGATTGTTGGGTGAACAATCATTACACATTAGTGCTGGTGAAATAATTCAAAATGAAGTAAGGGAAGTAGACCCTCTGGAGAAAGAGCAGCAGAAACAAGAGGATCCGGATCAGGAGCAAAAAGAACAAGAACAAGATGATTCTCCTATACCTTTTTTAACTCAAAGAGAAAAATTTGAGAAGAAGGATGAACATGAAAAGGAAAAATGTGTATCACATAAAACGCGAAAACCAGTTGTTCGACCTGCTGTAGATGATTGTCAAGTTCAGTGACGGGGGGGGGGGGGGCCCGGCC
>JASANY010000798.1:0-48674 GCA_030849755.1 Trypanosoma avium
CAAAAACCCCCCCCCACCCCCCCCCCCGGGCCGCCGCGCGCCCGCCCCCAAACCAATTATTGAAATACATATATATATATATATATATAAATCCTTTTTTTTTTTTCCTATTTACCTTTAAAAACTAATTAAAAAAGAAAAAAGAAAAAAAGACAGATTTTTTTTCTTTCGCCCTTTAGAAAACCAAATAAAAATTTTAAAATAATAATAATAATAATAATAATAATATATTTTCTCATAAAATAAATAAATAAATAATAATTGTGAATAATTTTCTGCCACTCCTTTTTTTCTTCTTCTTTTTTCTTTTACTTTTAGGGTGTTTCTTCTGATACCCCCATCCCTGTAGTTAAGGCCAACTGCCCTTGAGATAATAATTCTTCCATTTCTTCTTCATCATCCTTATCTTCTTCATTAATTTTTAAAAGTTCTAAAAAATGTTCTTCTGCTGCAGGACGAAAATTATGAAGTAATATAGAACCTGCAACACTTACATTAATAGAATCTATACTTGAATTAGGTAAAGGAATAGAAACAACTTTACTAGGTACTGACCATTCTCCTTCAAGACTTTTAAGACCTTGAGATTCAGATCCTAAAATTAATAAAGGACCATAATGATTTATAAAATTTTTATTATTTTTTAAATTATTATTATTAATTATAATTTCTTTTTCTTCTTTTTCATGTTCTTTATTTTTTAATTTTAATTTAGCATTTATAGTATGTAAACGTTTAGCAACTAAAAATGCAGATTCTGCTTTTTGAGAAGGAACTGCTAAAATAGGAAATAATTGATGATCTAAAGCAATATTACTTAAAATAGAAATTCCAGTACCAGAAGTTTCAAAAATTTTAATTTTAGAAGAAAATATAGTACCTTCACTTGAACGAATAACTTTTTCATTAAATAAATCTACACAATCTTCAAGAATAATACTTTCATAACCCATATCTACTGCTGCTCTTATAAGAATTCCAACATTACTAGGAATTCTTAAACCTATTAAAACTAACATAGAAGAAAAACGTTTAATTTTATTTTCTCCTAAAAAATGTTCTAAAATAGGTAAAGAATTTGGAATAGGAAATTCTGCAGCATAACCATCTCCATATTCTGCACTAAGTAAATGTTTATTTATTTCTACAGGAGGACAACGAATAATACAAGAAGGAAGTTCTTCTTTTAAACACCAAGAAGGAATTTCTTTTTCAGTATCTGGTACATATACAACATTTGGTTGAATTTTATATTCACGCCAAACACGTTGAATAGCTAAAGAACCACCAACTACACATACATTATGAGTTTTTCGAATATATCTATTTTCACGAATTAATTTTGTAGAATTCCATAATTGTCTACCAGTAAAAGATAAATCTGATGAAATTTTAGCAACTTCATCTAAATTTTCAAGAATAATAGGATAATTATATATTCCTTTTTTACTATTTACTTTACGTACTTCTGCTAATTCTATTGGAATTGTTTCACGAAGAGATTTAGGATGAACTGTACGATATCTTTTTAATATTTTAGAAAGAAACATTTATTTCTAATTTAAAAAAAAAAAAAATAAATAATAAATAATAATAATAAATCAATTCATCTGTATACAAATACACAGAAAACAATAATAATAATAGTACAACTACAAAAAAATAAAAATAAATAAATAATAATAAATAAAAAATAAATAATAATACTATACAATAAAATACGATATAATAATAATATATATATATTTCTAACGTAAATTTGGATGACTACGTTGACTTCTACTCCACCCACCAGTAGCAGTTCCAACGCGCGACACACGAACATCTTCCATTCCATCACTTTCACGATCTAATGCCTCACGAAGTTCTCTTGGAAATACATCATGTGTAAAATTATCCCATTCACTTTCTTTTCCAGAAATAATATTTTTTTCACGTGTTTCAATTCTTGATTTACGTCGTTGCATTCTTCGTTTTCTTTCTTGTCCTTCTTGTATAACTTGTTGTAATGTTAAGTCTTGTCAAAATTCTTTTTTTTCACGACTTTTTCGTGTTACAAGATAATCCGCAGGGTGGTGCCATTGAATAAATGGTTCTTGTAAAAACCTTTCTGTTTTACGTTGATCATTTGGTAAGTAACCAACAAAAATCTTCATGAGATCGTGCTTCAACTCTATGAATTAATTTACTACTCCACATAATACCTGAAGCACTTGTCCCACGTGATTGATTACGTAAACCACAGTGTAATCGCTCTTGATCATTCATATAATTTGCTAATACTTCAGCTGAAGTTGTTGGGGGTAGTGTAAAATATAATTCCGTGTAAAACCATTCAAGTCGTGGGAAACATTTTATTTCTTCTACAAGGGCCATCACTTGGCCAATAAAGTTATATTAGGCGGCGTGATTTTAAAAAGAAAATAACTTTGCAACTTGTAATTCATTAACTTCTTTTATTGTAGAATGAGGAATTAAATACCAACCAGCAGGAGTAGTATGCCAAGTGGAGGGTACAAGTGCTGGAGTAAAGAGAGATAATGTGCGTTGAAGCATTATTGATTAATAATAATAATAATAATAATAATAATAAAAAATAGGAGAAACAATAATTAAATATTAGATATATATATATATATATATATAATGAAACAAAGAAATATACATGATTAGTATTACACCTCATAAATAAAACAAGGGGAAAAAAAAAATATTATTATTATTATTATTATTACACGAATTGTTAAAAATGTAACTCAAAAAAAGAAAAATAAATAAAGTCATTCCAAAAGAATCTCTTTTTTTTATTTTATTTTAATTTTTTTTCTTTTCCAAAACACAAACATCCAGATATATTCACATTATTTATCTTATCAATCTCTGTCTATAAATTCCAAGAAACAAAAACTGTCACGATACAAAAAAAAAAAAAAAAAAAAACAAATCATGCAGAAGAAATACAAGTTGGACATAAACCAATTATTTCTCGAACATATTCTTCACATAAAGCACAACGCTTAGAAAGACAACTACTACATCTCCAAAATTCTTCACTATTATTATTATCAACAGAATTTTTATTTATTTTTTGTTGACATAAAGAACATCTATCATAAATTAACAAATTATTATTATTATTCTCTTTTTCTTCTTCATTATCTTTGTTATTAATTATTAAAGATTTCCCACATTTTTCTGATTTTGCACATAATTCATTATGAGCTATAAAAGTTGTATGTATTAAAGGAGCACTACAAAGAAGTAATTTACATAAAGGACAAGTAGAAGGAATAGAAGTTTGCATTAAACCACATTGTGGACATGCAATATAAAGTGTACTTTCACTTTTATTATTATTATTATTTTCTACTTCTTCTTCTTCATTATTATTTCCTTTAACATAAATAGGAAAACCAATTTGAATCATAGCTTGTAAACCTTTTCTACGAATATTATTTTTATCAGGAGCTGCAAGAAAACGTAAAATTTCTGTTAAATGATCAAAATTCATAGGAGTATATAAATTTCCACCTGTAGATAATGCAGCTTCTTCAAAAACATGTACAGCTCCACAAAATGATATAACATCTATACGAATATGTAATTGTGCTACCATTTTTAATACAATAAAAACATCATGAGGATCAATTAATGTAACCGATGAAGATATTAAAATAATACGAAGTCTTGATGTAAGTTCTTTTCTAGTTTCTTTTATATTATTATTATTATTATTATTACCATTATTTGTATTTCTTGCACGCTTTGCAATACGTTTTAAATCCACTAACTCTGAAAGTGATAAACGTAATCCATTCTCTAACGACATCGCCCCAGATCCCCCAAATAAAAAATATTTAATTTCTAATGTTTGCATAATATCTGCAAGATTTGTTGTACAAGCAGTGAGGCGATGGGCAACTCCATCCCGCATGACAATTACTCCTAATGCTGCCAGTGGATTTGAGTTTAAATAATTATTTGTAAATTGATATATTTGTGGCCGTAGTGCTAGGAGGCGAGTTGGGAGGTAATCTGAAGTAGAATTTACAGCCTCACTCCCATCTAGGAGGAGAACTGTCTTGAGCATATTTATATATATATATATATATATTATTTATTTATCTATCTACTAATATATTTATTTATAGAGGGAGTAAAGGAGATAGGACTAACTTCTTCTAGTTAATTTATTATGTATTATATTTAAAACAAAAAGAGAAAGAAATAAAATAAATAGTAATAATATATTGAAATTAATTAATAATAATAATAATAATAATAAATGTATACAATATAGTATAACAATAATAGAGAAGGCGGAGGAGGCGGAGAAGAACAAACAAACAAACAAAGAAAAAAAAAACTATTTACTCCCATTCTATTTCTAAATATCCCAGATATAAAAAATAATAATTCTTTTTTTTTTTTTTTTTACTTTAAATCTTTTTTTGACAATAATAACAATGACAATTAAATCCTCTTCTTTCAAGTTCTTTAATTCTCTTTTCATATACTAAATGTTTAAGTTGAGGATAATAATTAATAGTAAGTTCCTCACCTCGTCTAACATCTTTTATTGTTTTAAATTCTCCTGTATTACTATCTTCTGCAATATTTGCATCACATGAATGATTAAACATAGAACGAGGAAGATGAAGTTCAACACAATTTTCACGATGAAAACAATTAGCTGTTACTCTTGCTAATACTCCAATCATTTCTTCATATGTAATAGATATCGTAGTATGACTAGAACGCGTAAAACGTTCATAAATTTCTAGAAAAGAATTCGATAAAACTTGTGGACTAAATTGTAAACGTCCAGAAAGAATACGTAATTCACTAAGAGCAGATGAAATTATTTGTTGTTGCAGAGAAATTGCAAGAATACGTAACATTAATAATTGTGCAGCTGCAGCATTTTTTTTTGTATTACTATTATAAGAAGATTTCATTTGGATATAAATATCTAATTCAATAGCTTGAAAACCTTCTATACAACATGTTCTAGAATGATATAAAGCAAGTGCCATTGTTCTACAATCTCTACTACAATATTCCTCATGACATTTGGGATTTATACAAGAAAAGAAACGTTCTGGTAATTGTTTTGCACAAAATTCACAAAGTCCATCATTAATTGGATATCGTATCCATGGTTCTGCAGATTGAATAATAACACTTCCACGTAAAATATTTTCTTTTGCTAAAATACCACGACCAACTATAGAATTAATTTCTTTTACTTCACAATTTTAGTTAAGGTGAGGACGTATATAAAGATGTAAATGAGAATTTTCAGAAGGATAAGTACCTATTTGATATTCTGGAAAATGTGAAATAGCTTCAAAACATTTTCGTTGATGTTTACCAGAGAGTTATAATACTTTAGCTGCTGTATTATAATCTGTTAAAGCAAAATAAGGTTGACCTAATGCAAAATATGCATTTCCACGAAATAAAAAAGCCTCTGGTGGACTTCTAGCACCTAAAGCATCAATAACATTATGACAATGCCTTTTAAGAGTTATAGCACTTGTAGAGGATAATTTACTCATTACTCTTACTTTACTCCTTCGTGTATATATATATATATATATTTATTTCTGTCTTATTTCATTAATGAGTCAAAAAGAAAAAAAAAAAGAAATAATAAAAAGACTATATTTATTCTCTTTCTCTCTCAACATGCCACCACCTCCTATTTGTCTCTAATATATAATAAATAAATAAGTACAGGAAAAGAAGAAAGTCTTTTTATTAACCTCCCTTCATTAAGACACATAAATACATAAACAATCCCTCTCTTTTTATTTTACCACCAAATATATATTTGACTTTGCAATTTCTCCCGCTCCCCTTCTGCCCAATTCCTCTGTCGCTGCATTAACGCCTCATATCTTTTTAATTCTCTATTTGTTGCCTGCAATCGTGCTGTATTAAGAGCAATTAATCTAGAAATAAGTGTCCCAACTCCAGCCCCTAATACACCACCTATAAAAACTCCAGAAATACTTAAACGTAATGTTAAACTTGCATCTCCTAGTATCCATCAAGGTAAAAGTCCAACATTTCCACCAGACATTCCTAATCCAAATATATAATTAAAAGTACTACGTTGCTGGGCATCATGTGGTGGGAGAAATTTATATTTAATACTTGTTGCAATTCTATCACCAGCACAAAAGGCAGTAGAAAAGAGGGCACAATTACCTCCCCATTTAATAACATTTGCAAATACAGACATATTTAAAATCGATAGAATGCCTACAACAGAGGCTTTTAAAAATTGTACATCTACATTAATAGCTTGAATAGCACCTTGAATAATACCCATAGCTATACCACATTTTGTAGTAAACCAAATAAGTGAAAATGATGAATCTAAAAAAGGATCTAAACCATAAAAAATCTACACGTGGTCTATATTCATTGGCTACTTTTGCAATAGGTTGTCCTGTTTCTACAGATTCAACAAGTAATTTCCAAGAAGTTACAGAACCTTTTTTACCTTTTTTAGCTTTATTATTATTATTATTATTATTATTATTTTCTAATAATTGATAACGACTTTCTACTTTTTTCTGTGCAAATTCTTCATCTAAAGGCTCCAACCAACCAAAAGTACGATGTATCCACTTAATAGAACCAATAATATCATTTTCCCTTTCCATTCGCTTTTGCCGTTTTACTTCTTGAATAGCCTCCGCAATATCTAATTCTTTTCGATATTTTGATTGCCAAAAGTTTGGCACCTGACGTTCCTCCTCTGTGAGTGGGGAGCCATTGATGGAAACATTTTTGTCTTCTAACCATTGTGGTGGGCGGGAGTGTAGGCCAGGTCCTGTGACAGTGGTGCTGCAATACGCCTGCCGCCCGCCTTCATCTGCTACACAACTCCAAACATCGGTAGGATTAAAATATACTTTACCACCACCAGCACTGGTGTAGGGGGGTGCCTGTTTCTTTGGGACGATTTGAATTTGTAAAAGGCATCCATGATGATGATTGTTTTTCACTTTCCATCGTTAATAATAATAATAATAATAATATATATATATATATATTTGTAATTGATTTTATTTTTTTCTCTTTCTCCTATGTTAGAATTCTCAGTTCCTTCTATCAGCGTCTGTTATAAAAATATGTATGATAGAATTTTAATAAAAAAATCAAATAATAATTATCATAAAAAGAGAGAGAAAGTAATCACATCTATTTTAAACATAGATAGGTATATTCGCATTTAAAACGAATTGAAAAAAAAAAAAAAAAAAACATCAAATAAATAAAGGTAAGAGATTAAAACATCCCACTACCACCAGAAACAGTATATATCTTTTTTTTTTTTTTACCAATAATATTATTATTAGTAACTTTCAAAGGTTGAATTTAATGACAACAATAATAATAATAACAACAACAAACAAAACAATTAAGGTGAAAATATTATATATTATTATTTATATATAAATAAAACAATAAATTTAATCTATATAAAAACCATGCATCCATCGTCTCGCCTTTTCCGCAAATTTCTTTGGATTATCCTTCATTAACTGTGCTGCTTGTTTCGCTGTCCCATGCAATGGATCATCCGGGTTTGGATCCTGAAATAACATTTCAATCATAATAATAATATCCCGCAAACTAAGAGTAGGTTTCCACTCAGTTTGAAAACTCAAACACACCCCCCATGATGTCTTCACTCCACCTTTTATACTTCCATCACTTCCACTAACTTCATGAAATTCATCTCCTTCAATATTCGGGTGCCATATTCTGTGTGGGCCTAGATATCTTACTTTAGGTCCCTCGTAGGGATAATCTTCTCTGAATTCTAATAAAAACTCAAAATAGCCTCCATGCCAAATAGAAGGATACGGTGGTCGTACTGTAACTTTCATGCGACGTACATTATTAGGGTCTGGGATTTCTATTTTACTGCGAACCCCATCCAAGTTATCAAGATCTTTTTTTAATCGAAGAATAGCAACGGGTTCACTACTAACAGTGGTGGATGGGCCTCCTCCTGTATTATTATTATTATTATTATTATTATTATTATTATTATTGTGGAGTTGTGATGAGGGATTCGCCTCACGAGACTCGGCTTGTTGTTTTTTAATACGTGAGAGCATATGTTTGGGATAACTTTTGTTTTGATATATATATTACTAATCTACAGGCACTTTTTTTTTTTAGTTTTCGCTAACTCACGACACTTCTCAAAAAAAGCGCCCAGAGAATCTATTCTCTCTATATTTCTTAAAGGGAGAAAAAAAAAAAAAAAAAATAGAAATTATTCAAGAAGAGTAGAATTAGATACAGGGGGAAAAAAAAACAACAACAACAACCAACTACTCTAATCATAACATTCCCGACCTAAAAATAAAAAAATAAAAAAAATAAATAAAACAAATCACATATACAAGTCATTGCTTTTTTTTTTGCATATTGAAATACAGAACATTGAAAAACGGGAGTACACACACACACACACACACACACACACAGACAGACATAAAGGGGGGGAAAAAAAAAAGAAAACTGAACATTTCTGAGAGAACAAAAATACTTTGTAGAAAAAAACAAAAAAGAAACGTATTTATATATTCATATATAAAGTAGATAGAGGAAAGAAAAAAGAAAAGCAAAAAAAAAAAAAAATCAGACACACACAAACACGAAGTACAGGTATGCGAAAACATATATATATATATATAAAGATTTTTTTTTTTTATAAAATGAAATTAGCCTTCATCTATTTCTTTTTTTTTTTTTAAATAATTTCATATATATATATATATATATATATCATCGTAGAGCTAATTCATCACGCAAACAGGTATCCATTTGTCCCCCACCACCCCCTTTATTATTATTATTATTATGATGATGATGATGGTGATTATTAGCATGATGATGATGATGACTGCTATTATTACTATCATCATAATAATAATTTCCAATATTGTCTGGACTTGCGCAGTGTCCTGCGGCAGCGCGGCGGAGGGCCTCCATGCGTCCACTTCTTATTTCGCCCTCGTGGGAGGGGGGGAAGCAGCGCCAGAATCGAATCGTCTCATCGCCCGCCGCCGACACCACCACCTCTCCGTCAGTGGACAAACACATGTGCAGCACGCGGGAGGTGTGCCCTGTGAGGTCTGCCACCCGACGCAGTGAGGGGTATCTCCAAATTGTGAGTCTGTTGTGGGAGAAGCCGTGGGAGCTGACCAGCTCTGTGCCACTTAAGTTCCACAACACCCCACACACCTGACTTTCAGCATTCAGGCGATGAATACACCCCCCAGTGGAGGTATTCCAAAAGCGTAACATTTTATCTTCAGACCCACCACCACTTAATAATAAGTTATGTTGAATGGGGTGCCAGGCAATAGCTTTAACAGCTGCGGTGTGCTTATTCAAACGTAGTATTGGCTGTGAGCTGGAGGAGAAATTGCGATTATCCCAAATAAGAAGTTGATTGTCATTGCCACCACTTGCAAGACGAATTGTATCGGGTGACCAGCGTAACCCACATACACTCTGTTGATGACTTGTTAACTTTAACCCGGATAATGGATCTCGTAAATCATTTATACTAATCGTTGTATCTTTACTTCCACTTGCCAATATATTTCCATTCCATGCTAACGCCCCAACACGATCATTGTGTTGATATAATCGCCGTGAAATACATTGCGTTTCCACATCCCATATTTCAACAGAGCCATCATCGGTGCCCAATGCAAGATGATTTCCATCCTCGCTCCAATTCACACCACATATAATTCCATTATTTGGTCGCTGACACGGGAGCTGCGTGATACTGCACGTTTTAGCATCCCACAAATACACAGAGCCTTGCAAACCAACTGCAAGAATATCTTTAGCGGACCAATCCATTAAATGTAAATAAAAGTCATCAATCATATCTGCAGCATCGAGAATACGCTCCGGGGCTCTGGGAATAACACGAAAATTACGCGAGCGAAAGTTGCGGGCACGATTTTCTTCAAATACAACTCCCAATGAATTACGATAACGTTCTTGCTCAGATTCTGGTATATTGCGTTGTTGTTGTAATACTTGACTATTAATTCCTAATACAGTAGATTGTGTATCTGGGAATAATGTACGTGCTAACTTATTAGTGTAGGGTTCTGTTCCAAGTACATTTGTACACTGTGAACTATTTTCCACATTATATTTTCTCACTTTACCAATAGAACTACTACTCCCACCAACTCCAGCTGTTATTCCTCCTTCACTTTCACCAATTAATATATTTGTATTTCCTCCTGTATTTCTGTTAGGAGAGGCTACCAGAGAGGAGGAGCCTCCCCTGCGCCGCTCTGGGCTTGCCTGCAGTGGTGTAACATTTTCTTTTGTTGTTAAATAAAAGTGTGACATGCTATTATCCTGCGAGCGTCGGTCAGAGATAAAGCGATCAGGGGTATCAGCTGGGGACTGAGAGGTATTCATATTAATATTATTATTAGAGTTATTATTATTAATATTAATAGTGTTATGAAGAGGTGAGAGGTGGGCCCAGGGGGAGGCGCGGAGTGGGGTTCCCCCATAACTACTGGCAAGGTCCATATTTATTAATATATTAATATATATATATATAAACACTTTTAAACTCTTACTCACTTAATTACTGTTCTCTCTTTTTTTCCCTCTCTCTTTTTTTACTTTCCCTCTCTTTCTCTCTCTGTTTTCTTTGCTGCAAAAATAACAAAAAAAAAATATATATATATATATATATATATATAAACACAAGCTAAATTGTGGTCAGTTAGCGGTAGGGGGAAAAAAGATAATACAAAATGTGTGTGTGTTTTTTTTTTTTCCTCTAAATTATGTAGCTTAAAAGCTGAAACACTACAATCAAAAAATAAAACAAAATGAGCTTTCTTTCTTGAAGTAGCTTTCCATCAAAAAAAAAAAAAAAAGAGAGACAAAAAAGAATGAAAAAAAAAAAAAAATAATAATAATAATAAAAGACCAATATAGTAATAATAACAGCAAAAATACATTAAAAATTTAAATGTAAAAGTAATCCCTTTTTTTATTTTTATACAACCCCCAAAAATAACAACCCTATATTTGTATATATTACAAACAAAAAAAAAAAAAAAAATATATATATATATATATATATATATATATACAATTATAATAACAGTACATCACCAAACCAAGTTCTCTCCTCTTCCTCCTCCTCATCCATTAGTCTGTACTATAATAGACATGAGATTGAAAATTATTATTATAATAATTATTATTTTGATATTCCTGCAATTCTTCCTCTTCTTCTTCTTGTAATTCTTCTTTATTATTATTATTATTATTATTATTTGATAACCATTTTAAACACCCTTGAGCTCTCCATTTCATTCTTGCTACAACTTCTACTGTATGTAAAAAATCAACTAAAGGCATAAGTGCATGTTTTTCAAAAAAGTTATCAAGTGATAAAACAGACAAATGTTTATTCTGAGTTTTAATTGAATTATTATTATTATTATTTAATTCTCCATTCTCAGAAACACGTACAAGTGAGGCAGCCGCTGCTACCGTAATATCTTTAAAATTATTTGAAATAGATTGAATAATATCCATTGAAAGTAATGAAGGATTACACCAAGCTAAAGTTTGAATTAAAGATTCTACATCATCTTTACTATTTATTTCATTTATAAATTCAAATTTTTCTTCTTTAATTATAAAATTATTAATACCATTTGAAGCAATAGATACTGCCGTTTCAAGAGGAATTTCATTATTAAAAATTTTATAAGTAGTTCCTATAGATTTACATTTTTTATTTCTTTCATTTCCAAATTTTTTTTTAGATCCTATTGCCTGTATGGAATTAAATAACTTTAAAATACAATAATGAAGAAAACGAATAGGATTTGAAGCAGCTTTAATAGGCCCATAACTTAATTTTTTATTTTTTTTAATTTGACGTAATATATCTTTAATAAGTGAAGCATAAAGATCAGAACACCGGCTAAGAGTTTCACGTTTTGTAAACGGTATATCAAATGTATTTAAAATATATCTACAATTTAAATGAATAAGAGGAATCGCTATATTAAATATACTTTTACAAATATTTTTAAAAATAAGTAATTCTTCTAATGTTGAATATTGTAATACAAAACTCCATGGAAATTCTCTTGGAAAGACATTATTATTATTATTATTATTTCTATTATTAATAATATTATTATTATTATTTTGAGAAAAATTATAATCTGATGGAGTTACTGGTCTTGTAGTGGTTGAAGAAGTTATATTAAATGTTGATGGAGGAGCCGAAAATGTTAAAACTCGCTTAGGAGTTGTTAACAAAACTGAAGAAGAAATAGAAGAAGAAACTCCAGTAGCAGCAGCAACAGCTTTAGAAATAATATTATTATTATTAGTTTTAGTAGAGGTAATAATAGTATTATCTAAATCTATTTCATTTTTTTCTTCGTGTTGATTGTTCTTCATTATTACTTTTCTATGATTACTAGTATTCATATCACGATGTCTTAGTATTTTATTATTTTGTTTCTTCTTTTGTTCTATTGAAACATCTCTAATATTATTATTATTATTATTATTTACATCCGTCGAGAGCCAATCTTTTATATTATCTGATGTTTCTCTTTTCTTAACTGAAGAATTATTATATTTTGATGATAATAATAAAACAGAAGAAAGAGAAGAGGTTCTAATTAAAGGCGATGGTTGTCGTGCTTCTAATGAATGATATTCTCGTAACATATAACAATCTGAACAATATTTATTATTATTCCATAATGGAATAAATTTACTACATGTCTCATGATGTGAACAATGATAATCACTATTATTACTACTACTACTATTATTATTTTTAATATTATTACGAGGTGAAGATGTTGAAATATTTTTACACATTTTTCTATAAGGAGTTATAGGAATAACTTCTCTTTGTACATGATGCTCTTTTGCTTTCCCACAGTACATACAAAGCGTAGATTTACCCCAAATTGGGAAAAAATTATTACATATATTTAAAGAATTATAAAATAAAATATTTCTTTTATTTTTTTTATCTTGTGGTGGCTCCCACTGTTGTGGGTTTGCATAATAATAAGGAAGAGGAGATATTTCAGAATTATTATTATTATTATTATTATTATTATTATTAGAAGAAGACCACCAATGTTTTTCACTTATTTCTTTTCTAAATATAATTCCCTTATTAAATCTCTCTTGTCGCGTTGGACTAAATAATAAATGTTGCGCTCGTACTTCATTACAGTGCACACACCGATGTGTATTTTGCCAAGATTCTCGAAATACACATTGCGTTTTATTTGAATTTTTATTTTGTATTTCTTCTATTAATTGTTTTTGTTTTTGATTTTTGTTTTCTTGTGATTCTAATTTTAATTTTTCTTCTTTTTCTAATTCTAATTCTAATTCTAGTGTTAAATTAGGTGTTGAGTTCGATATAGGAAATTCTCCAGTTTGTTTCCACCTTGTATATAATGGTGTATTTATATTTTCTTTATTATTATTATTATTATTACTGTTATTTAATAATAATAATGATGATAATAAGAGAGAAGACTCTGAAGAAGAAGATAGAGGAGGAGTATTGACAAATACCACTCGTCTCTTATTTTCTTTTTGCATTATAATATTAATAATAATAATTATATATATATAATTTTTAATAATAAATTAATAAACAGTAAAACAATTATAAATGTACAACTACTAATATTAGAAGACTAAGAGCCTATACATATATATATATATATATATAAAATAAGGAAAATAAAGAATAAAGATAAAAAAAAAAAATGTGGGAATTAAATTGGGTCAATATACATTTATTATTAGTATTATAGAGGGGTATACATAAAGAATGGATTAGTGAAAAATAAATAAATATGAAGAGAGAGTAAAATAGGATGAAGAGAAGAAAAAAAAAAAAAAAAGTCAAGATAATGTAAAGGTAATAATAAAGCAGTTTGCTGTGGAGATAAAAACCAAAACAACAAAAGCAAATATAAACAGCTACTACTACAAAGCAAAAAAAAAAAAAAAAAAAAAAAAAAAAACAAAACAGACAGTTAGTTATTTAGTAAAATATGAAATGGTGAGGAAAGGAAAAAAAAAAAAAAAAAAAAAAAACCAAATATATAATAATAATAATAATTCCTCTGAAATTAGCGGAGAAAAGAATAAAAATAAACAACATTATTAAGAATCCTTAAATGGACGATAAGGCACATTTTAAAGGAGCAAATGATAAATAAATATAAATAAAAATAATTTTATTATTTTATTTCAATTGTTTTTTTTTTTTTTTTTCTCTACTTCCTTTATTATACTTGAAATATTTCTCTATTTAATTACTTCTTCAATCAGAATACTAAATAAAGATATATTACATTTAAAAATTCCTTGGGACTTTTTATTATATCTTAAATTTTTTTTATAAATGCACACACACATATATATATATATATCTAGTTAAACATAAAACCAAAACAAAAAATAGATTTAAAAAAAAAAAATATGATTTCTTTTTCTTCTTCTTTTATTCAGAGACATATTTTTCTTTCTTCAAAAATTAGACATGAGAAACAAATAAATAAATAAATAATAAAAGACATTCATTGAGAGACTAGGAACATATTGTTCTTTTACACATATAGAAATAAAGAGAACGTCAAACAAACAAAACTTACTAATTATTATTATTATTATTATTATTATTATTACAAGTTCTCCTGGTGCAAAAACGTATCTTTTTATTTGATATTTTCCTTTTTCTTAAATCATTTCCACCAGAAAAATAATAGAAAAACAAAACAAAACACATAGGTACATAGAGAATAAAAAAACAAGAAATAAATAAAAAAAAACCCCTTATTATTATTATTATTCAATTTCCTCCCTCTCTAATCACTCACTACCCATATAATCCCTTCATCGCCTCCACCACCATTTGATAACAATCTCCCAAAGAAATATTATTATTATTATTATTAACATTATTAGTACTCATAAACTCCCGCATTGCATCACATAAAACTCCAATAGAAGTTTCTCGAACACTACGTGATAATCGTCTCTCATCAATACACACTACAACTCGCCCACCATTTCTTAATGAATTTAAAATATATTCTCGAAGTGCAATATAACCTCCCATTTCATCTTCTGGAGAGTTAGCTACCAGAAAATAATTATGAATATATTTATAACAAGTACGTCGGAGTAGTGGAGGTGGGGAGTAGCCTGCTGGACACACAATATCATTACTATTATCAATATTATTATTATTATTATTATTATTTTGATTTGGTATTATTATTTCATTTGTATTAGTGGTGTCTATAATATGCGGGGAGAGTATTGGAGAAACTGTTGATGCTGTTGTTATTGTATTAGCTAAAGATGATGGTTTAATATTATTATTGATAATATTATTATTAACTCCACTATGTGTGTTATATATATATTTTTCCATTTCATTCACTGAAATGCAACCAAGTGGGAGCCAATTTTCACCATGCGGTAATACAACATGACGGGCCCCAATAGTCGTTAATATACTTAACGTATACAAATTAATATTTTTAGAAGCAATAAATACTGGAAACTCTGGAGATATTTGATGAGGATAGATATCATTCCAAACTACCACAACAGATCGTATATTTGGTAATATATTTTCAAATTCATTTACTAATACAGGGGAGTCATCTATTATTAATTCTAAATTAGGACAAGTATGTAAGGCTTCTGGTAAATGTTGAAGTGGGTTTCCACTAAGTCGAACATGTCTAAGACAACGACCAGAAAATACAGAATTTCCAAATTCATCAGTTCCAACATTTTTAATACAATTATTTTGTAATGATATTCGTGATAGTAATCGTGCTCTAGTAATATCAGAAGGAACATCTACGATACGATTATGGGATAAGTCAAGTTTTCCTAAATATGGAGCTTGCAGAATTTCTACAGGAAACTCTGTAAGAAAATTATTTGTAATCACAATATCACGTAAAAGTGTAAAACGTGAAAAGTCAATTCCTGACATAGATGAAAGACTATTACTAGATAAACGAAGATGTGATGTGTGAAGTGCAGCATCTGCAATAAATGGTGGTAATACTGGTAATGGTAAATTTACAATTTGAAGTTCACCATTTCCTTGACATTCTAACATTATTGAAATAATTTGATTTACATCAATTTCACTTGTTTGATAATTAGTAATAGAATCCCTAGCCGTTAATAAACGATCTTTAACTCCATGTTCCATATTATTTCTACTTCTACTCATAATGGATTCTTCTTGTTTTCTTTCTTCTTCTAGTTGTTCTAGTTGTTTTTCTTTTTCTTCTTGTTCAATATCATTAGCAGAATCTACACCATATCGAACTGATTTTCCACGAATTCTTTTAAGTGTTCGCATCCCATGATAACACTCACTTAACCCTTTACCACTTAATACAGATTTTACACCTTTTGAATATAATTCACTCTGCGTCATACTAAAATCATTTCTACTACTATTACTACGAGGGGACGTAATAATTTTACTATTATTATTATTATTATTATTATTATTATAATTTTCCATTTGAAAGAAAGGATGCTGTACTGCTTCTCCTAATAACATTCGCTTTGAAGCATCTTTATCTAACATTTTTGAAAGTACATCTTGCAATTCAGCATCAATTGCATTAGATATTTCTAAAGGCTGTGGTCCTAGTAAACTCTGACGTAATCCTCCAACATTTTCTGTACTCACTGGGAGGTAGCCGTGTGATATTTGAAATAAAGTCACAGCAAACGCCCAGCTATCGACAATCTCACCAGAAGCTTTTAATCCGTTATGTAATTCAGGACACGTATACGCTGGGGTTCCATCTGATTTTGCATTTTTCATTTGACTCCCACACGTCCCAAAGTCGGCGATTTTTACAATATCTTTACCATCAATTAAACAATTTGCAGGTTTAATATCACGATGATATAAGTATTCACCATGTAAGTGTAAAAGTCCAGACATAATATCACGAGCATATTTTCGAACTTTTTCTAATGCAAGAGGTGGGTTCCCATAAGTATAAACGGGACCTTTTTCACAATATTCCATAATTACATATATTTTCTGAGCTTCTGTGTCATCAATAACTTCTTTAAGTTCTACAAGGTTAGGATGTGAAACAAACTTCATCACGGCAATTTCACGTAACAAGTCATCCTCACTTGGTATTTTATTTGTTAAAAATCTTTTCGATTTATTCATACGATTACGACGTAATATTTTTAAAGCATATAAAGTGTGATCTCGGTGGTGTTGAACTAGATTTACTTTAGCATATGCACCTCGCCCAAGTAATTTTACTACAACATAATCATTAATAACTTTATTTCCATCACTTGTACGACTTTTATTAATTAACGCTGAGGAACTTGGGGTATTACTTCGAATAGAACGTTGAAAAGGTTTTAATACATGTTCATGCGCGTCATTTCCATTTCTTTGAAAACATAAAGTACACACAACAACATTACACTCGAAGCATTGAAATACACGCTCGGTGTCTAATATAACTCTATTACATAACGTACAAGGATCATAAAATAAACTACTTACCCCACCATCTACAGTTCCCACACTTGATCCAAATGTTCTACTATTATTTGATTGTGTTTCATGTAAAGCTGAAATAGCGTGCCTTGGATTATGCGTGCAACTTCCATTACACATACACTCATCACAAACATAAAAATTTTCACACTGCTCACAGGCATATGTGACGGCGGCACTATGACAATAATAACATTCTTGTGGTTGATTATAAAATGTTGCTAAATTTGGAACATCCTCATCACCGGTACTTAACGCTTCACTTAAGTGAGGCCGCATCATTCCTTCTTCTATTTCTTCAGCGTTGGAGTGAATATCAAAGTCATCATCTTCATTATTATTATTGTTATTATTATTATTAGTCTTGAGGCGCCATTGCCCACTTGTATTATGAGAGAGTTGTGAATTATGAGAATTTTGTGAATTATAAATAGGCGTGTGTTTAGATTGAGGGGGAGGGAGTGTGGCGGAGGCTGAGGAGCCACAGCCCATTTATTACTATTATTATTCTTAATTATATAAAAATTAATATTAATATTAGTATATATATATATAGTTTCCTAATGGAGAAAGGGGTAGAGGAATGATAATAATCACAATATCACACTATTTTTCTTTTTCTTTTATTATTAGTTTTTGCTTTGATAGAGTTTTTTTATACAATCAAACTCAATGTCAAAACAAAAATACTTTTTGTTATTTTGTTTACTATGATAATTTTTTTTTTTTCCTCTTTTGCAATAGATTAAAACTATACCTCTAAATAAACAAATATATCTGTTTACACTTTTTTTTTCTTTTTCTCGTCGACTCCCAAGTCACTCTATTCTTCTAACTGTGAAAATTTTTTGAATTAATTAATCACAGCCTAAATTTATGAGCGTTAAGAGAAAATAAATTAATAAATTACAAACTCAATCACGCAATACTACTGCGGAAACCGATAAAAATATAAATAAATATATTTAAGAGGAGTAAAAAAAAAAAAAAAAAAACAAAACTACTTCCTTCCAATTATAGTAAACCCCCCAGAAAAAAAAAAAAAAAAAAAAGAAATAAATAGAGAAAGAGATAAAGAAAAAGTCAGAAGATAAATCAAAAGAAATAATATAGTTATTATAAAAAAAAAAAAAAAAAAAAAAAAAAATACACAGAAAAACAAAAACAAAAGTGATAAATAGATATCTGATACACTACTAGTAAAAAAAAAAAAAAAAATAGCAAAGTAATAATAATGATAATAATTATCTTTCTACTGTTGTGATAACATCTTTTTCACCTCCTTCTCTTCCCACCAATTCGGTATAGAAATATTTACAGGAAATGCATCTTTTAATTGTAATCGTGGTATATTTCTTGTATTAATATCAACATAACGTAATCGCAATAATGCAAGTCCTACATTCCCACTTATTGCTAATACTTCTCCTACTTTTTGATCCTCTACAAATAACCCTTCACCCTTCTCAACTTTTCTAATTTTATTATTATTATTATTAGTTTCTAATGATAAAGATGATATTAATTGCAAAGGCACTGTACGTTTACGAGTAATTAACATTACATGCGTGCGATGTGTGAGTTCTTGTCCCAAGTAACATCCTTTATGAAAACTAACACCTTTAAGAAAATCAATATTAGCTTCAAAGGGAAGTGTTTTAAAAGGTTTAATTATATCTGGCCCTTCACCAATACCAGAAGTATAGAGAAATTCATCATATAAAGTTGAAGAAGATGCATTTGTATTATTAATAATTGTTTCACTTGTTTTGGGAAATATTATTTTTGTTATGGGTGAGGGGAGGGCAAAACTTCTAGGATCTAAAAATGTTTCACTATTATTAATAATATTTGAAGTGTCACTAGATGATATAGTTTCTTTATTAATATTATTATTATTATTATTTACACTTTCTAAACTTGCCATAACTCCAAATTCTTTACTTATATCTTTAATTTCAATCTTTTTACGCATTCGCATATCAAGTAAATGTTCTTGTAATGTGTTCAAAGAATCACTGTGCACATCTATTAAAATATTAACTTCTTCTTTATTATTATTATTATTTGTTTTATAACTTTGATAAAGATGAGCATCACATATAACTCGCCCAGCATGATTTAAGAAACATCCCCATATACTTTTACCAGGAGAAAGTAAACGTATATCATTTGTATAAAGTCCTTGCAGAAATTCATGGGCTACATTGCCTGTGATTTGAATAAGTGAACGTGAGGGTAAATAACATTTAAATCCCATAATAATATTAAATAACTAGAAAAATATAAATATAAATAATAAAAAGAAATGCGTTTAAAAACAACCACCACCAACTCAACAAGAACAAAATATAATAAAATGATTTTAACAGAACATATCCGAAAATAATAAAAATAATAAATAAATTAATAATAATAATAAAATGACCTTCACACACAGACACCTCACTCATAAAGAACATAATGCACAATCACATATAAATCCATAATGTGTTCGTAAATACTCCTGACGTGTTTCTCTTAAAGGATATTCACTCATATCAATATAAGATGTTCTTATTTCTTCTCCTTTCTTAATATCACGTAATGCTATTATTATTGCTTTTACTCCACCATGTGTTGGAATAAATTTAACAGATGGAGTACAACTGTGATTTATTTTTGTAGCAATATTATATAAAGCAACTCCAGTAGCATGTGCTAGAGAAGGTTCTATAAGTTGAAATAATGTTTTTAAAATATGTATTTGTTTTTTAATTCTTTTATTTAACCAAGAGTTATTATCTTCTTCATTTTCTTTATTATTATTATTATTTTGATGACATATTGCATATAATGTTGGAAGTTTTTGACAAAGTAAAGTATAAAGAGGAGAAACTACAACATACATATGTACATTAGCATCACTACACCAAAAACATCTAAGAAATAATTGTAAAGAAATCCATGTAAATGATTCTACATTACATTTTATATTTAATTCTTCTTTATAACATAATGTTAACCAATGACAAATACATTTCCATGAAAAACGAAAAAAATATCGATGTTGTTCTGTTAAAACACGAGGTGAACCTTCTGCATAATTTGAAACTAAATTTTCTACAGTTTTATTAAAATATAATTGTACTTCTTCTAAAGATTTGTTATTTGTTAAATTAAAAGTATCATTTAAACATCGAGCCAAAAGAGATAAAATAAGTCGTAAACGTTCATTATATGTATTTGATAGATATTCAAGAGTTTCAATAATATCAGATTTGTTTGGCCATATTTTGTCTAACATTTCTATATCTAATTTTATAGCATAATGCATAATTGTTTTAACAGATGGTTTTTTAAAAATATTATTATTATTATTATCACTATCATCAGATAATTTATTAGATATTAAAATTAAAAATCTTCCTCCTCTTTCATATAGGTATCGTTTTCTACACTCTATACTACAAAATTGAACTTTTGATGTATTTAAAGTTTCAGAAGATTGTATTTTATTATTATTATTATTATCATAAATTCCAACACCTTTACAAAAAAATGTTGAAGTTTTAAACTCTTTTAGAGTTTCATATAATAAATTAGAAGAAAACATATTTTCCTCTTCTTTTACTTTTAAAGAAGAAGCTTCTTCTTCTTCATCACTTTTACCTTCATTCCCTAGAGAAGTATTATTATTATTACTACTAATAATTAAATATTCCTTTTCTTTTTCTTCTTTTAGTGCTAATTGAGCAAGATATGATAAACGTTTACATTCTTCTTCAAGCTCTGCAATTATCATTCCACAATTTAAACAACATTGAGTTCCAGTTTTATTATATTGTGATATTAAAGATTGTTGAAATACAATTGGAGTTTCTTGTAAAATAAAATCTCCTGCAGTAAATGATTGTAATGCAAATGTACCGAAACCATGAGTTTCATCTATTTCTCGAACTTCAATACATTGCTGTTGCTGTTGTAATATATTTTTATTCTTTATCATAATATCTGATTATTATTATTATTATTATTATTTCACAAGTTTATAGAGATACATCAGAGAAACGAATGGAATGAAGAGAAAAAAAAAAGATTTTTTTTTTTTTTTTTTTTTTTTTTGAGTAATAATGGAATAATAAAGATAAAGGTTAACTATTTTTTTGTTTTCTTTTCAAAAAGATAGAGAAAAAAAAAAAAAAAAAAAAAACATATTTTTTATTATTATTATTACTTTCTTTCTTTTTTTTTTTTTTTTGGAGGTTTCTAACTTAATTTATTCTTCACCTCTTCTCAACTTAAACCAAATCATTTCTCTTCTTTTCTCTCTCTCTCTCTGTAAATGTATACACAACTGTTACCAAAATTCAATTATAACCCCCATCTCCAGCATAATAAATAAATAAATATATATATATATATATATATATTCAATTCTTAATAATAATAATATATAATATAATAAATAATAATTTTAAATATCACTAGTAGCAAGTCGAGTCACCACCGCCACTTCAAGTTCACTTGCCTCGGCACTAGTAACACCATAGAAATCTTTCACTGCAGTTTCCTCACAATAATCTTTTAAATTTGAAAGATTAAATAATATTCCCTGCACTATATTAGTTACTTCTTTTATTTCTTTTTCTGTTGGATGTATTAAAATAATTACCACCGCCCGTGTACTTTCTACACATGTTAATTTCTGTAAAACTCGATCAAGATTTCTTGTATGTGAAAGTGCAGAGAAAATATCACGGGCGGTTTGCTTTGATGTTGAATGTGAAATATTATTATTATTATTATTAGATTCAATTTCAAAGAGAGAGTGAGTAATACGATGTAGAGCCACGGCGAGGTGTAATCGAGAAATAATAAATGCAGCATCAATTACTGCAGCTTCTATGAATTTTTGTTTAAATATATTATGGAGTTGTGCTGCATTATTAACACTGTGATAGGCCATCACAGCAAACTCACCAATACGCTCCATTCTTGTTTATATTATTTATAGTTATATTATTTCTAAGAGTTTGTGTTTGTACTAAAAGAGGATGATAAAAAAAAAAAAAAAAAAAAAAAAAAAAAAANACTGAAAGAATGGAAAAAAAAAAAAAAAATTCTCTGCTTCTTCCTATTTACAAATTCTTCAGTAGCCTATTCTACAATTTGTCAAGGTAAAAAAGTATTTATATTTTCTTTTTTTTTTTTTTCCCCGCATGTATTGCTATTAAGAGCTCTTATTATTTGTTTATTATATTTTTCTGATTAATGTTTGATATTATGTTGTTGTTTTTTTTTTTTTTTTTTTTATTTTTTTTTTTTTTTAAAAAAACATTTTTAAAAAAAAAAAAAAAAAAAAAAAAAAAAAACAACAACATAATATCAAACATTAATCAGAAAAATATAATAAACAAATAATAAGAGCTCTTAATAGCAATACATGCGGGGAAAAAAAAAAAAAAGAAAATATAAATACTTTTTTACCTTGACAAATTGTAGAATAGGCTACTGAAGAATTTGTAAATAGGAAGAAGCAGAGAATTTTTTTTTTTTTTTTCCATTCTTTCAGTTCACCTATTCATTAAAAAAAGAGAAAGAATCCTGAGATAAATAAATAAATGAGCAAAAAAAAAAAAAAAAAAAAACGAAAATAATAAATTAAAAAGAAAACGCACAATAACTTTTTTTAATTTAACCTCCATTAGGAAATTATACTTCCTATTTTTTTTTTTTTTTAATTTTTTTTTCCATACCCACTTTGAGAGTTTCTCCACTCCCCACAACTCCTGTAAACTGAATTATATACCATATATATATATATATATTTTATATACTAAATACTTTTTTTCTCTTTCATTTTAGACACACACACGCATATATATATATATATATATAAATTAATAAATAATAAATAAATAACATATATATATATATATATATACTTTACTTTACCCTCAGTGTGAGTGTAAATGTCTTATCACCTGCCGCGGGCTGCTCCCATGGTCGTGTGTACGTCAGCACGAGGGCGTGCTCCCCCGGGAGTCTAGCGGCCACCCTAAAGTGATCCACACCAGCAGCCCCCACAAGTCTTACATCAGGCGCCCTATAACTGTGCTGCAGGGTGAGGGCACCGTCTTCAAGCTGTTTAATATTATTATTATTGTTATTATTGTTATTGTTATTATTATTATTACTTCGGAGGCCCCAGCGATAGCCAGTGGTGGGATTGCTGGCGAGCGTCACCTCCACCGGCTCTCCAACGCCCACCGTCACCGTCTTACCATTATCTGCTTCAGTGAGTTTGTGGGGCATTTTAATATATTTATATTTATTTGTTTGCTTGCTTGTTTGTGTTTAATAGCTTGTGAGTGTGATAGGACTATATATTTTTGTAGAGGGATAAGAAGAGGAAAGAAGAAGAGAATAAAGAGGAAATGAATATAATTTATTATTATTATAATGTAGCTGATAAGAGATTCAATAAGAAGAAATGAGAGAAAGGAGGAAATACAAATAATAATAATAATAAAAAAAAAAAATAAAGAATAAAATGTAGTGATTTCAGCAAAAAAATCGAGTGTAAAAAAAAAAAAAAAAATAATAATAAAAATCTCTCCATGTGTTTTGGTGATTAGAAATACCCCAAATAAGAAATAAAAAAACAACTTAAATAAGCAAAGACACATAAATATAGACAGATATACAAAAAAAAAAAAAAAAAAAAAAAAAAAAATATACTCTATTAGAGGGGGAGGAAGAGAGAGAGAGTTTTATTAAGTAGGCCATTGAAAAAAAGAAATATAAATAATAAAAAAAAAAAATAATAATAATAATCATAAAACGAGTTTTACTTCATTTTTTCCCCCCTCTTACTTTTTTTTTTTCTCTCTCTCACTCTATCTCTTTTTTTTTTTTTTTTACTAACAAAAATAATTTTACTCCGATAATTATTAATCTAATCCAGGTCGGAGTAATAACTCCCTCATACTCTTATCAACAGACTCTGCTGAAGGTTCAAAACACTGCAACGTAAACTTCACAGCTTCTAATATTGTAGCATTATTTAATTCTTGTAATGTCATATTCCAATTCTTTATTATATATTTTTTTTTCTTAATATTATTATTATTATTATTATTATATTTTACTGGAGTTTCTTCTATTATTTCTTCAGGTATTTCAGGCATTTGTGCAAGTGCCTCTCGTACAACTTGTTCTCCTTCTTTTTGTAAATGTAAAAGTAATATTTGTAATAATGCAATAAATCTTCCCATAATATTTATACAAGCATCTTCTAAAAACCAACGCCGCCCTCTTGGGGTTTGTGGTGTTGTTAAAAGTTTTTTTCGTAATAATTGTTGATGTTTTCGAGCTTTTTGTATAATTTCTATAATAGATATTATATTTAATGTTTTAATAGATATTGAAAATATAAAAAGATCCTCCCGTCGTACATCACGTGGGGTCCATAATCGTAATGTTGTAATATTACTTCTTCCTCCAGCTAATGTTTTTTTGTTTTGTATTTCATAATTATTATTACTATTAGTATTATTATGATTATAATAGTGTAAATTTTCTTGTTTTTGTTTTTGTAAATAATTTAAGGCTGCTTGTGGAGAGAGGAGATGACGATAATATCGTGTGCTAAGAGTTGTAAAGAGATTTAATGCGGCGTGAAATAATATTTCTTCCGCTGCAACATTCTCTATTTGTTGCTGTCGAACTCTTTCTATTAAATCAATTCCTCCATTATTATTATTATTATTATTATTATTATTATTATTATTCATTAGATGAGAAATTATAACATTTTTAGGTTTATTCTTTATTTGTTTATGAGGCTGGGAGGAAAATGAAACCGAGTTAGAAAGCTTAGGATTTAACCCAAATATATTACTATTAGTATTATTACTATTATTACTACTAGTAATACTTGCAGTTTCATACAATTCTTCTATTTCTTTTTGATGTTTATAATCTAATAGAGATTTATCTTGTCTTAGAGAATTTTGTGTAGCTTCACAATTATTATTATTATTATCATTATTAACTTTCTTTATACCATCTACAGCTGCAATTACAACTTCATGCATACTACCTGCTTGAGTTTTCATAGTAATATCACTATTACTTACTTGAATAGGAGAAACTGAAACACCCCCAATATCATCCTCTTCTTCTTGTATATTATTATTAGTTTCAATTTTAATATTTTTTTCACAATTCATACCTAACCAATTATTTTTTATTTCATGTAAAATAAAACATAGAAGAGTTTTAGTAATATGAGTTTGCTGTGGAGTAGCAATTAATCCTCTTTGTTGTTGAATTGTAAACCAATCCCATATTCCTTTATCTAATTCTCTTTCCCCTTCTTTTATTTGTAATGATAATAATGATAATAATAATTGTTGTTTTTGTTTTTGTGACGAAGAAGAAGTTATATATGATGGTAATTCTGTTAATAATTTCTGTTGTATTAAAAATTCTTCAATATATTTTAATTGTAATTCCCCCTTTACGCAAGGTATTTTTCCTGGTGCATTTATTATTGTTCCATTTACATCTATAATAAGAAGATGCATTATAGTTTCTATTGGTATTGTATACGCTTTTCTTTCAATGATATGAAATAATATTTCTTGTTGTTGTGGTGTACAGTGAAGATTATTTAATGTTGTGAGAAAAGTATTTCGAATTTGTGGTGAATTCCATAATAATAATGCAAGCAGAGAAATCATTTCTGTTCCATCATCACTTATTATATTATTATTATTATTATTATTATTATTTGAATGAATACAGTTCATAAAATAATCAATTTCATCATTCTCTATACTTTCACTAGAAATATTTGCAGAAGAATCAAGAATTGTTTGTAACATTAATGGAATATATTGAATTAAACTTTGAATTATAGAGAAAAGAGGCGATGAGGCTCTTTCAATTATATCTCGTACTAAACGAATTAATTCAGCTCTCATTGTTAATGTTGTAAAGTGAAAATAATTAAAATTACAATTATTATTATTATTATTATTATAAATAGAAAATGGCTTTTCAAGACACTTCATAGCAACTGGTATGACTTGTTTTTCTAAACATATTCGTAATAATAGAATGGCTTCTATAATAGTGTCTTTATTTCCTTTATTATCACTTTTATTATTAAAATTATTATTTTTATTTGAAATAATTAAAAGTTTATCAACACCTTTCAATGCAACTCGTAATAATCGCACAATACCACGTACAAGAAGTCTATAATCATTTAATTGAGAAATAATAATAATATTATTATTATTATTATTATTATTATTCCATTTACGAATATGTAATGCATTAGGACCTGTAAAAAGATTTATAAAAGTTGAAGTACAAACTTCTATCACTGAAACAAAATAAAAATTTTCCATCATAGGTTTACTACTAGTATTATTACTATTAATATTAATAATTCTTTGATTTTTTTTATACTTTTGCCCAATATCTTCTTCTAATTCTTCTTGTAATATTAATAATAAAATACCTAAAACTGGTTTTAAAACACTAAAACGTGCCTCAGTTGCAATAACTCCTAGTAAATGTTTAAAAGCTGTACTTGTTAACCATCTTCTCCAATGAAATATATTATTATTATTATTAATTAATATAGATTGTAATCCTCTGTAAATAATTTCAGCAAGATTCTCTTTTACAATTAAAACAGGATCAGAAAGAATACATTCTACTATTCTTTCACCCCAAACTACAGGAGTTATTTTTGTGTTATATCGTGTTAAATAAATTATATTTGTAAATTGTAACATACCTGAATGACTTAAAAGATAAAGTATTTGAACAATTTCCACTCGTTGTATATCGGATATAGGAGAAAATAAAAGAGAATACCATAAATATTCAAAAATATTATAATAACATAATGATTGTGTAAAATTATCACGTAACATTACATATGCTTCTTCTAGAGGAACTCCAATATTATTATTATTATTATTATTAAGACATAATTTTGTAATTTCTCCTAGACAACGTAAGGCTGCTACTGTTATAGAATTTTCTAAATTATTTAAACGACAACCACATATTAATATACGTGCAATACATTCTAAAATATCACTTTCACCAAATGCAAGTGTTATTAATTGTGATGATTTCATACAAAAAAAAAGTGATGTAAATAAAAGTCGATATAATATTATTGGAGCTGATAAAGGCGGGGACCGTGCAATTCCATCACGTGTTAATAATTGTCGTTGTTTTTCTTTTTTATTTATTATAACTGGAGCAATTGCAGTTTGTAAAATAATTGGTAACATATCAAGTAATTCTATTAATTCTGCTTCTGTTGCAATAACTTGAGTATTAGTAGAATTTACATTTGAAAACCCTTCCTTGTTGTTTTTTGTATTCCATTTAAAGATATTATTATTATTATTATTATTATTATTATTACTGTTACTATTGAGAGCTTCTACAATAAGTCGCAAACTACTCTTCTCCTCTTCTAACATATCTAAACTAGTTGTGAAGTGAGAATTATACATAGTACTTTCATTTTCATTTATTTTATCATTCCAATCTTGCATATCTATTGATTTTTTTTTTTTTTTTGTTTTAAATCTAATAATAATAATAATAATATATTTTTCTTTTTGTAAAGAAAATTCTTTTCTGTCTTATGTGTGAGAGAGAGTTTACTAGCAATTCTTCTTTCTCCCTATACAAACAACAAGAACTAAGCAATAAAAAGAAAAAGAAATTATTTATATTTTTATATTTATTTGAGGGATTTATAGTAAAATTTAACAAAACATGAAGATACACATGTAAAGTAAGGGGAGTAATAATAATAATAATAATAATAATAAATTATAACGAACCGCTACCAAATTATGTTTTCATTTTTTCTCTACCAATAAAGAAGAAAAAAAAAAAAAAATAATAATAAATAAATAAATAAATAAATCAATCAAAGATGACCATAGAAAAAAAAAAAAAAAAATATGTATAATCACATAGAAAAACAATAAACAAAAAAAATAGCTAAGAAAAAAAAAAAAAAAAAAAGCAATGCAAACTAATGAAATTACCATTGGTATATATATATTAAAAAAAAAAAAACAAATAAGTAAAAAAAAAAATAATAATAAGTAAATAGACTGAGAAAAGAAGTCAGAAGATGGAAAAATTAAAATAAAAACAAATTACACTGGAACTTATATACATCTCTCTTTATATATTTAAGTATATATAAATATATTTATTTATATATATATATATATATATATGTTTGCATTTGTAAAAAAAAACATTACCAACCACAATTTTGAAATTTATCACCTAATAGTAATACTGTTTTTTTATTTAATGGAACATACCCACAAGTTACAGTTAATGGAAGTGGTTGAATTCCAACAGATTCCAATATATTTCTCTTCATTACTAAAATATAAACTCTTGAAGAAGTATGTAATTCTGTTGTTGAAAGTGCATATTCATATCCTTCAGAAATTAATATATGTCGACGATATTTAAACGTTGTTGTGACACTCTGTGAGTCTGAGTTGGAGGATATTATATTATTTTCTGTAGATAATTCTTTTTCTTTTTCATTTATATTTTCATTATTATTATTATTATTTTTCTCATCATTATTCATCATTTCAATATCATTATCATCAATTCGAATACACAGTGGAATCGCATATAATGGAAGTACCCCACGTTCTCCTCCCTTTACTCCAGCAAGTAATCCATACAATTCATTTTGTAAAAATATTTTTTCTTCTTTTTCTTTTTCTTCTTTTTTTAAATTTAATTCATTTACATTTAAATTTAATATTAACTTTGCCATCCCAGCTCGCCCCTCACGTCCAGGGAAACGCACCCCATACACCACCGCTTCTAATATAATTTTATTATTATTATTATTTAAACTTGTTAAAACATTCATTACTTCCGTAGTAGAAACATTCTCTCCTTTCCAGCGATATGTCTCACCAACGCGATCCATAAATGTAACAAATCCCATTCTATCAAATTTTACTAAATCTCCTGAGAGAAAATAAGCATCTTTATTATTAAAAACATGACGAATAATATTTTTTTTTGTTTCCGTCTCACTGTGATATCCATCAAAGCGGCGAAGACCAAAGATATCAAATCCTTGAATAATTTCTCCCACAATTTCACCTGTTTCACCTATATTACAATATTTAGAGTAATTATTATTATTATTATTATTAGAAGGATTACGCCAAATTTGATCTTTATCAAAATCATATTTTAAAACACGAAAAGGTAATAATGGATTAAATTGTGTTGAAAGCCAATAAATAGGAGTAGGAAAAAGTGGAAGATGCCCAACAACGCCTGGAATATCAAATAAATTAAGAAGAAATATATTTCCTTCGGTTGAACTATAAAATTCAACTATTTGAGAAATATAAAGAGCTTCTTTGGATTCACACCAAATATCACTTCGTAAACCATTTCCAAAAGCGAAAGGAACAATCCATTCATTTGAATCTTTTTTAATGATATTATTATTATTATTATTATTATTATTATTATTATTATTAATAGAAGGAGATGCCTCAGTGTTTATTGATAATAGAGAAGCTTTTTGTTTCTTTTCATAATTTAATGCATAACGAAGAATTTCACCAATATATTGAATTACAGTAACTCTATAATATTTTAAATCACGTACAAATTGAGATGCACTAAATTTACTTCTAATAATCATACGAGCTGTTGGAGCTAATTTTAACATATTTTGCTCTTTTTTTTCTTTTTCTCCTTCTTTTTTAATTATTAAATTAGAAAATTCTTCAGATATTTTTAAATTATCTTCTTTCCATACATAACAAAAATTTAAATTATGTTTTGCAGCACGCTGTTGTTCCTGTAAACCATTAATTAAATGTCCAAGACAAAATACACATCCAACAGTATGATACATAGGTAAACAATTATATACAGTGAGTACATTTAATTCATTTATAAAAGATGTTTCACTAGTAAATAATGATTTAAATTTATTCCAATAACTATAATTATTGTTATTATTATAATTATTTTCTTTATATTTTTTCATTAATACTTCTTTTGTTTTTCTTCGTTGAGGAAGAATAGAAGAAAGAAATACGGCAGCAAAAAATCTTAAATGACTAAATCGTGCAGCCTTAGGAAGACCAGTAGTTCCAGATGTATATATATGTAATACTGGCATTACTAGACGAAAACGTAAAAGAGATTTTTTTACAATATTTTTTATAGAAGTAAAAAATTGTTCCTTTTCTTTAATTTGTGAAATTAATACATCAATAATGGAAGTATTAGAAATATTTTCTTTGAGAATTGGAAAAAATTCTTTTTGATTTGAATAGTAATAAGGACGTACCAAATTAAAAAGATCCAACTCGGAACTATTATTATTATTATTATTATTATTATTATATCTTCGCATCTCATTAAAATAAGATATTTCCTCAAGCATCCAAGGCTCTACGACTCCTCCCATTATTTTTGTTGTTTTTTCAGTAGTATTGACTGATGTACAACGCCAAATAAATATTCGACGAACACAAGAGGGTAATGTTAAATGTTTTCTTTTTTTTTCATGTTGAATTTCACGTTCTTCTTTTTCTTTTTCTATATCATCATCATCATCATCATCATCTGAAAAGAGAAGAGGGATATATTTTTCTTCAATTACTAATAATTCTGTTGTAGCACATTCCAAACCATGAGCTAGCATACGATGATTAGCAAGATTAGTATTAAGAAGAGCTACACTACAATGATGATATATTGGAATATGTTCATTTTTTAATGTATTATTTTCTCGCTTTATTCCATATATTTCTTTATTATAAAAAGTATCTAAAAAAGTCATCCAAATACTCGCTTGTGAAGCTGCTAACCAAATAATATTAAATTCTGTACAATTATCAAGCATTAAAGCAAGTGTATGAGGTTTCATTACAGGTTTATTATTATTATTATTATTATGTAAAGAGTGAAAAGAAGGTGATTGACAAGTTACCCAAAACCACTCCCACGCTAAAATTTCACTTAAAAGTTCTATTAATATTGTTGCTTCTTTATAAGTAATATTTAGTGGGGCACCACGAAGTTGCATAATAGGAATAGATGCATCTGTTGCAGCCATTTCAAATACTATTTGATGTTCTCTTGGGGCAAATGCTACAAGTTTAGCTTGACGACGAAATGTTTGTAATATTTTCATACTTACAGATTGTCCATGTGTAATTTCTGCCATGGAGTTAATTTCACATAAAAGGGAAGAAATAAACTTTTCAATGTTATCACAGTCTCTACTAGAATTATTAATTGTGGATGTAGTTGAGAGAAAATTTCTCCAAGTATCTCTCCATGCTAGTTTGATATTTCGTAAAGAAGATTGCATTTGAACTATAGCTAGTGAACCTCCTAGTTTAAGATATTCTTTTGTAGTTATATAGGCATACTCTGACATGAGTACCCATTCCCATTTTCCTTCTGTCTTTACACTTGCCATATATATAAATATATATAAATATCTTTAGATGTATTATTATTTATTTATTTTTTTTTGTTATGTGTTGCTAGGGGGATTAAATACATAATTATTAACAATGATTTGATTAAAGAGTAAGAAAAAATAAAATTTCATAAAATAATAAACAAAAAAAATCTTTAAATTCAATAATTGTATTTCAGTTAATTTTAGATATTCTAAAAATAATATTTCTGAAGGATAAAAAATTCACACAAACTATCATCTTTTTTTTTCTTTTTAATAGCTTTTTTAATTCTTTAATTGTATGATATATATATATATATATATATATATATATACTTATATATAAGTTTTTTTTTTTTTTTTCGTTCTCTAGGTCTGTATCTTTCCAGAATATTAGAAAAAAACAAACAAACAAAAAAAAAAAAAAAAAAACGCAGACATTAACAGAGATGATAGGAATAGTAATAATAATAAAGGGTTACTTGCACAAAGAAAGAAATGGGGAACATCCCCGTAGTAATTAAAGAAATATATATATATATATATTCTATTCCTTTTGCATCTATTTCTTACTTTCTCTCCCACACACACAAGTTATTATCATTATCATTATTATTATTATTGGAAGGGCTGGAATGTGCCTGGGGCCCCGCGACCTCTAGCCCCCCCTCTGCTGCCACCCCCACCCCTGCCAGCCCCCCGCGCCATCATCGCCCCCCCTGCCATCATCCCCATGAGGGCCACCATCGCCTGATAAGGGTCCGCCCCAGGCCCAGCCCCAGCAGGGGCCCCAGGCCCAGAGCTTACACCTCCTCTGCTGCCACCAGCCCCCCGCCCACCCCGTGCCCGCTCCGGGCGAAATGAGGACCTCTTCTTCGTGACCTATTTATATATATATAAATAGATATATAAAGAGAAATATATAATTGGAAATTGTGGTAGTAACGGTGAACCACATATATCGGAGAAGGAAAGAGGGAAAGAAGGAAGAAAAAGAAGGAAATTTCAATAAAGTTCAAGCAAAAAAAAAAAAAAAATAAAATCAGAGAGAGGGAAAAAGAACGGGATTATGTAAAGAGAGAGGAAGGTAGAGAGGGGAGAATAAGGGTGAAAGGCAAGGGATATATTTAGAGATAGAGATATAGACAGAGAAATAGAGGAATATACCTTCCTTAACAAGAAAATCTAAATCTAAAATCTATATATTCAAGAGCAGACTTTTTTTATTTTATTTTTTTATTATATTTTTTTTTCTTGTTTTTTTTTTTTTTTTTTTTTTGGGTTTAAATGCTGCTGCTTTCTATGAAGAAATTTATTTATTATTTTTATTATTATTATTTAGGGATGTTCCTTTTTTTTTTTTTTTATGTTTTACTAATATATTTATGTATCTTTTGTATGTGTATTTGTGAATTATAAATATATATTTTAAATCTTTATTTGTATTTGCGCTATTTTTTTTTTATTTTTTTAAACTCCTCTATTATTTTCTCTTTCTTTCAGACATTCTCTATCTCTATCTCATATTAATATATATCCCCTACTTTTCTACCTTAATAGAGAGGGGAAGAAACACACAAAGAGGGGAGAGGAAGGAGAGGGATTATTATTATTTTTTTTTTTTTTGGAACTCACGGTCAACATACAATTATAGTACTACCTTTAAAGTTTGCATTATTTTTCGTATCAATAGCTTTACCCATTCCTGTATATGAAGCAAACTCCACATACGCCGTTCCTTTTAATTCACCTGTAGTGCGATCTCGCAATAATGTACAGTTTAATATTGGCCCACACTCCGCGAAGAACTGGGCGAGCTCCTCTGGAGTTGAGGTTGGGCCCCCATTCTCCCCGCGTGGTAAATTTCCAACAAACACAGACCGCCCATCACTGTCCTTTGAGAACTGATGCGGCTGCCCAGACGTTGCCGACCCCCCCGCAGAGTTTACAGGCGAAGATTGTTGTAATTGTAATTGTTGTGAATTAATTGCCTGCGTGGGGTGGGTAAAGCCTTGCTGTGGATTATGCGAGATGTGATTGTTATACTGTGGTGGGTTATGTGTATTAACGGCTGCGGATGCACCAAAGGCAGATGTTACTCCTTGAAAAGGAAAAGAAGACGAAGATGATGACTGTTGTTGTTCTTGTTGCAATTGTTGTTGTTGTTGCATTTCACGATGTTGACGGTCTGCTTCAAGCTCTGCCTCTATCTTGGCAATTTCTTCAGCCAAATTATCTTCCATTTATGTATATTTATATATAGCTCTTCTTTTTTTTAAAAAAATTTTATTAAATGTGTAGCTTGTGCACCAGAGCAAAAATGTATCAGCACAAATAGACAGGAACCACACCCCTAAGAAAAATAATTCTTTTTTTTTTTTTTCCTTGAATTTATTACCGTCAATTTAAAAATAAATTTTAGGAGAAAAATAGAGTTGAATAGTCAAAAATAAAACCAAAAGAATATAAAATATGAAACAAATTACACAACAAATAAGTACAAATTTACAGATTTATATGCATGTATTCATGAATACATTTATTTAATTAAAGAAAGAATGAATCCTCTCATATTCGCCATTATATATGAAGAGAGAGAAATAGAAACATTTGCAAACAAAGAAAAAAAAAAAAAAAAGAACAAAAACAATAACATAACCAAAAAAAAGGGGAAAAAGAACGAGTATTAGAATTAAAGAAAGAATTAGATATAAGATGAGGGAAATCACCAAAATCCTTTCTTAATTAGGGTATTATTATTATTATTTTCCTTTTTCCTTCTTACATTGAAAAAAAGAGTTATATTCTACTTGTCTTTAATACCTTAAAAATACATTGATTACCCTTTATTTGTGGTTTTTTTTTTTTTTTTTTTCTCTTTCTTCTACCCCCCCCCCCCCCATTCCTGTAATTTTTCCTTGTAATCGCACACACGCACAGAGAGACATATATATATATATGTATAGACCCCACACACCCACCCAGTCAAATTAAAATCCCTTCTGTGTTTTCAGCTCCAAGGCATCAATCTGTGGCTCCTTCGCCTCCTCCGGGGCTGGTGGGAAGTGTTGGGCAATAAATTGCACATACTTTTCATCCGTGGCGACTAGTGCAAAGAAGGCACTCCTGTCATACCCGTCAGGCCCCCCGCGCCCCTTCTTTCTCTCCTGCAGTGCCTCCCATGAGAGGCCTGGGATGGCGCCGCAGATGAGTTGGTCCATCATCGCCTCCGACACTTTAGGCTGGCCCTGGGCGTAGGAGAGGAAGGCGGTCTTAATGCGCTGGGAGTCCTCGTGGGAGACCTTCACCATTGTGTATACGAGTGATTGTATTATATAATATATTCACTTAAGATTATTATTATTTTTTCCTTTTAAAAGAAAGAAGAAATATTTTACAATGTGTATGGGGATGAGGCAAACACACAGGGACTACAAAGTCTCAAATAATGAGAGAAAAAAAAAAAAAAAAAAGAAAAAAGAATTAATTTGTTTTTTTTTTTTTTTTTTTAGAGAGAGAGAAAAATAGATATAAATAATGCTACTATTGATTTTTTCTTTAGATTATGGTTTTTTTTTTTTTTTTAGCCATTTCGATTTTGTGCTCTTTTCCCATCCACCACCCTCTTTTCGTTATTCGTTATTTGTTTCATTTCGTTTTTAGGAATTTTTAAGCATGAAGATGAGAGAGAAAGAAAGAAACATTACCCCCCTCTAAAAGAGATGTTTTACTCTCCAATACGCAAACAACAGTCTAGCAGAGAACAAACAAAGCATCAAAAAAGGTAAAACTAAATAAATTCACGTGGAATAAGTGAATAAAGAACCTCGATTTTTTATTTGCATAGATAATAAAAAAAAAAAGTACAAATAATGATATTATTACCCCTCCGTTTTTTTTCTTTCCCCATTGTCTCTCTATCTCTAAAGAGAAATAATTTATTTTGTCTTTAAATATAAGTGTGCGTGTGTGTTTAAATACAGAATCTCTGGTCTTTATAAACTTACTCTACATTTTATTTTATTTTTTCTTCTCCCCCCAACTCTAAATCTAATTATTTATTTCCTCACTAACTCTCCCATCGCATATAGGGTTGCATCTTCTTTTTAACCCAGGCTAATACACTTTTTCTCTCCTCCACACTACATGCTGCAGCGGAGAGTCCTGTAGGGCTATATCGACAGTTTTGATAATATCCACCATTCACTAACTCCTCTCGCACACAACAATTCACTACAACTTGACACCCTTCACGTGCACTTCGCATAAATAAAAGATATATATAACGTCCCCAACGAAATGTAGCCGCAAGAGGGACATGACGATAAAGATTTGTCACAACACCTCCAGGTACGGCAATACAAGTAGTATAACGAGGTATATTATTATTATTATTTTTACTTTCATTATTATTACTAATAATAACGTTAGTTGTGGGTTTTGCTAATATCGCAGTAGCAGGTGAGAGACGTGTGGAAGTTCCAGTAGGTATTTCACTATACGATCTCGTTGCCAAGTCTTGTGCGTGATAGATGCAGCCAAGTTTTGTAAAACCATATTGTTCAAGTCCATCAAACTTATCTCGAACCCGTGGGGACCACAAACCACGACCTGAAAGATATGTTGAAACGATATTTCCCTTTACCGCAACATGGGCAGAGCAGGCAATATAAATAATACGTCCCCCTGCCTCCGCCACGAGTGGGAGCAGTCCTTCTGTGAGTAAAAAAGGTCCAAGTAAATTTACCGCCAGCTGCTCATCATCCCCAAAGCGAGACATTATCTGATGCTGCTGCATAAGTCCTGCATTATTTATAAGAATATGTATTAATATATTTTGCTGCCGTGCCCGCTTACAAAAATCCCGCACCGCAATAAAATCCGCGAGATCTAGGGCTGTAAAACGTATTTGCTGAGATTCACTAGTAGCAAATCGCCTAATATATTTCATAGCCTCTTCTACATGTGGTCCATCTCTGGAGAGAATTGTAATATCTGCTCCCATGCTGGCTAATTGTGCTGCAGTTTCTCGTCCAATACCACTAGTACCTCCAGTAATAATAATATGTCTATTTGTTAAATCTTTCCATTCACTATTGTGTCGCCCACGTGCGGTGAGGCGAGAGAGAGTTAATAATAAAATTCCATAAATTGCTTGAACTCCTAGTGGGATTGCAGCGAAAGAAGTAAAGAGAGTTGCAATATAACCTACAAGACAACCAATAGGAAGAATAGCAAAGGTTGAACCCTCACGCATAATAGCAAAAGTATGACGACCATAATTGTAAATATGTTCACCGTCAAATTTTTTTACATTACGATACATACCAGGATAAAGAGGTTCTTGTTTTGCTTGTGAAATTCGTCGTGGTCTTAAGAGAGAAATAGAACGTTTATTAAAACTTCGCATAGGAGTAATAAGACCAACTGAATACGATAAAGATAGTAATGATATTTTTGCATGACGAAGGATTAAGATTGGTGACATTTGAATATTTTTCTGCTACTAACTCACCCTTTATATTTAAATTATTATTATTTATAATAACAATTTTTTTTTTTTTTTTAAATTAATAATAGATAAATAAAAAGAGAGAAAAAATACATAATAATAACAATAATAATAGAAAAAGATTAAATTCAGAAAGAAAGAAAGAAAAAAAAAAAAACAATAATATCTACATAAATAGATACAAATAAATGAATTTGCATATATATGCACACCTGTAGAAAAATACACACTCAAACACATACAAAGAGAGAGAGAGAGAGAGAGAAATATATATTTTATTAACCAATAATTCCTTCCAATTCCCCCCCCCCCAAAAGAAAAAAAAAAAAAAATAATAATAATAATAATAAATAATGTGTGATTATTTCCCCACCCCCCCCCCCACCTCTATGTTACCCTCATTCCTTATTTATAGGAATGGAACTAGCACTAGTAGATTTTTCATCTACTGTTGATTTCGTTGTATAATATTTTGCAATTGTTTTTGTCATAGCCCATTGAATGACTTCATTACGACTTTTCACATCATAAGCACGACGACTTAATCCACTTGGCATTAATTTACACTCTGCATAATACCCACCATTTTCAATCTCATCCCGTACACAACAATTTACTACTGTTTGACTTCCTTCATAACCATCCTTTATCCAAAGTGAACGTAATGTACGAGCAAATATACCTGTACCAAGTAATGGTGGAGCCTCACGAGTTGTTAATTGTGTTGCACAAAAACCAGGATCTGCTATACAAGCATCTACAGGTCGAAGTTTTGATGGTTTATTTAATGGAATTCCTTCATAACGCCGTGATGCAATAGACTGGGCGTGATAAATATTACCTAATTTTGAAGCACTATAACATCTAGCTGTGACCTGGGGTTCATCAAAGCTGGGAACAATCATCATTCGCTCTCGCACAATATTTCCCTTGTGAACTCCATTATGAGAAGCACACGTTACATAAATAACACGACCACCATAATTAGAACGACGTAATGCTGGAAGTAAGGCTTCTGTTAAATGAAAAGGACCAAGAAAGTTAATACCAATATGTTCTTCAAAACCTTGTTTGGTTATACCAGGTTCCTCACGCCAAACACCAGCACAATTTATTAACATATCAATACGATTATTAAATTTACCTTTAATACGTGCTGCACAAGCCATTACATCAAGTTGATCTGATAATTCCAAAGAAATAAAAGAAAGTCGTTCTTCTAATGCATTTACATTATTTTCATCTTTTTTCATACATTTACAATGAGTTTGAATATAATCTCGTGTTATATCTTCTCTTCCAGGACGAGAAGCGATAATAACATGGGCTCCCATATCAAAAAGTTGCATCGCCGTGTACATTCCAATTCCACTAGTTCCTCCTGTTACTACACATTTGTAACCTGTAAGGTCTTTTTGAATACTATTCATTACACCTCGTACAGAAAGACGTTGAAACATTACACATAAAGTTAAATAACATCCCTTTACAATCCAAGATGTAAGAAAAATAGGAGTTATAGCATAATATACTATTCCCATAATAGCTGGTACCCATAATCGTCTTCCATGTAATATCATATATCCTGTATGTCGAATTAAAGAAAAATCTACAAAATCATCTCCACCAGTATATGCAGAAGCATCAGATGTATTTGTACTCATTGCATGAATTTTTTTAGTTTTTAATCTTTGTTCTTCTTGAAATTGTTGTTTTGTATTAATTTTTTTTGTTCCTACTACTCCTCCTACTACTACTGATGCTGCTGTTGTTGAACTTTGATGACGTAAAATTGGCAAAAGATTTGTGTGAAGGGACATTATTTTAGTTGAAATTATTAAACTACGATTTATACCTCTACCAAGAAAAATATGACGCAACATCTTTTTCTTTCTATTCCTCCCTTCTTCTTATTAAATAAAAAAAGAGAAAAAAAAAATATGATAGAGTTAATTAATTAATTTTTTTTTTTAAATACTCATTAAAAAAATAAAAAAATCATAGTATTATGAATATATAGAATCAATAAAATCATCATTACAGAAATAAATACCATAGAAAAAATAAAAATATAAATAAAGGGGGTGTAGAACGATAAATAATAAAATAATAATAACTAAACAATACAAAATAGAGACACTAAAGTTACCTTAATCTGTATCTGGTAAAGGAGCTAATTCCCATTCTGGACGCCTTTGTACAGGTTTTACACTTTGTTGTTTCGCCGTACCATTATAATCTCCAATTTTTTTTTTGCAACATTTTCTTGTGTTACATCTGGTTTATCTAACCATTCTCTTAAATACTCATCACGAGATTTAGCAACAGAATCTCTTTGATCTTCATATGAGTATTTAGCCCAATATTTCCTCTTTCGTGGATCAAACCATTGAGGTTTCTCTTCATGTAAATTATGATAAGCGGCTTTCATACGTTTATGATAAGGCATTTCTTGATGACGCATAGAATTTTTTTCTACAGGAACACCTGTTCGAAGATAATATTTACTTTTATCTTCATACGACATATACATACGATTTTTTTTATACCATTCACTATGACCCTCTTCTCCAGGTTCTGGTCCCCACTCCTCTGGCCATCCAAATTCAGGTGGAGGTGTGAGACCATCATTTTCTTTTTTCCATTCATGTAAATGATGTAATTTTTCTGATTCTGATAATTTTTTTTTTAGGTTAGAGAGATCTAACAGAAGCAGCTAATTTTTGATCTTCATAACTTGCATAACGTGGGGCAGGATCATGTTTAGGAAACATATCTTCAAAATATTTATAACCACTACGAAGAGGAACAGTTGTGGGCCAGAATAAACCTATCCATTTTATAGAAGATCTATGCATCATAGTTTTTCTATATTAAAATGAAGCTCTTAATAAATAAATAGTGTTCAATATACTATTTCTTTATGAATAATAATAAGAAAAAAAAAAAAAAAAGAAAAAAAAAATATATATATATATATATACATTTAGGAAAAGAAACATTAAAACACAGACAAAAAAAAAAAGAAAAAGTTCTTTTTCTTTGTATTTTTTTTATATGCGAATATATCATTTATAGAAAAATCATTTTTTTCCCTCCTCAATTTCACTAATATCTTATTTTTACTGAATTAAAAAAAAAACTATTCCTTAGATTCTTGATAAGGTAATACACTTTTCAAAAAACTGGCAAATTCCTTAATTTCATCTGGATGTGCTGAGTGTTCCATTGGGTATGATTTTAGTGTAATAGATGACACTCCTGCCTTCTCTAGCACACTCTTTGTCTCCTGCGCTGCTTTAAAAGGCACAATATTATCATGCGTCCCATGACACATAAGTATTGGACTTTTCCTATTACACAATCGTGAAAGAACTTCATTCCCCCCAGCGAGATATCCAGACAACACCACAACCCCAGCAGGTGCAATGCGAGCTGTAATTCCTGCCGCAAGAGAAATAGCGGCGCCTTGTGAAAAGCCAGCGTAGACCACGCGATTGTTTGGAATGCGATACCGCTGGGTCACCGTGTAGGCAAGACTTTTAATATAATCTGCAGACTGCAATACCGCCTCCCCATCTTGGCGAGCTGTGGGGGATTCACTAATCATATCTTTAATATCATACCAGGCATTCATAGAGGCCCCACCATTAATAGTGACGCCCCGCATTGGGGCTGTGGGGAGGAGAAATAATAAATGTGGTAATTGAGTGGATAACTCATGGGCCACATCCTCCCAGCCATGGGCGGAGTCGCCTAATCCATGAGATAATGTTACAATACCACTGGGAAGTTTTTTATTTCCAACTTGTAAGAGTGGACCATATCGTAATCCATGGGTTATTAATTCTGAATTACGTGTTTTAGATAATTTTTCTTGCAAATCTTTTTGTTCCAAACAATCTGAGAAATCATTAATACTGTAGAGTTTACGTAATTCTTCTTTTATTTGAGATACTGTTAATTCTTCAACAGATTTATCAAACATAGTAATATTTAAGTAAGTTTTTAAAGGGTAATAGTACGCGTTAATTTTTTTTTTTTAATGAATATAAATCTGGATAATTATGGTTTTCCTTTCTTAAAAAAATATTAAAAAAAAAAATAACAACAATAAAATGGGTTTAAAAATATTTTTATTTCACTAAATACATTTATAAAATATTAGAAACTAGGATTTATCTCCTTTCTCCAATATATTCATTCTCATTACCACAGAGAGAGAAATCATTTAATATATATATATATATATATATATAAAATAATAAATAAGAATAACAACTCACTATAAAAAAATAAAAAATAAATAATATTTCTTCCTTTAACAAATTAAAGAAAAAAAGAATTTATTTAAATAATTAGGTTTGTTTGGGTTTTACTACCTGATTTTGATTACGATTTACAAGTTTCGCTAGAAACCAAAGTACAGAATAAAGGAAAAATACAAGTATTAGTGGATATCCCCAGCGTTCTATTATTGAAGAAGATGCTCTCTTTATTAGTTGACGCAATATTACTTCATCTTGAGAAAGTCCTATAAACTTTAATGCACCTGGTAACCAATCAATATTATTATATATCATTCCTTTATTTGTAAGATTAAATTCTAACGTAATTGTTACACTATAGTCTCCACTACCCTCTTCTTCTTCTTTTTTGTGTTCTTGTACTGTATTACTTCTCCCAGAGTTCCTATATGTTACAATTCCAATTTCCACCTCTGTATCATCCCTTGCCACCTCTTGAAAAAGTTTCCCTGTATTTTGAATATTATTATTATTATTATCATCGCTAGAAGTTCCCACTCCAACTTCCTCCTCCTCTTCTATCTCTCTCTCTGTGTTAGAGTGGGGGAGAAGAACATTATAATTAAAAAACACATCGCCTTGTTTTATATGAGTGGGTGGCTGAAGTGTACATCGCCCCCGCCGCCGCCCAGCTGTGCTGCTGCGGGACTCCTCACACTGAAGTGAAGAAATATAATTATCAAAGTTAAATATAAATGTAACCACCCTCTCCCCTGCCGCCTGCCGCACCTCCACCCCACCCCCTAACTCCACCCACTTCTTTTTATTATTATTATTATTATTATTATTAGAGTCCTCCCTATTCTTAGCAGCTACTTGCCATTCTGTTTTAGCCTGCCTCAGTCGTGAGACGGGGCTGTTGGATCTGTGAACTGTAATAATATCATTAGAGGAAGATATGGTGGTGGCCTCACTGGATACCAATAAGAGGAATAATGATAATAATAATAATAAATAAAGAGAGAGAAGGCCAAGGCGGCGTGGTCGGAATGAGGGTACTGCCATTTTTTGAGATTTTCCTATTAATACTTTTTTTAAATTTATATTATTATTATTATTATTTTTTTTCCAGATATCAACTAGATAGAAGAATAGAATAAAAGAGAACACCCAGCGAAAAAAAAAAAAAAAAACATTAGCAATAGTGTAGATAATGGTAATATATATGTAAAGAAATAATAAAAAAAAAAATAATAATAATAAAATAAATAAAGGAACTAGTGTTTTGTCTCTCTAAAGGAGAAAACCACAGAAGCTCGTAAACGCAAAGACATAACTAGAAAAAAAAAAAATATATATATATATATATATGAGGAAAACTACATTTCATATATATTTATGAATAATGTATAAATATGTCTCTCTCTCTCTCTTTTTTTTTTCTTCCTGTTCTTTTTCTAGTTACTCTCATTCTACAATTTCTTTCACCTATTTTTTGATGCTGTTCTCTATATATATCTACCTCTTTTTACCCCCCCTTCTTTTTTTAAGGATAGGGACGATAAACAAACAAAAAAAAGAAAACCTCCCTCACTTTAACTTCAGACATTAAGACATAAATATCGTTTCTTGATAATAATTGACTCAAAGTACAGAAAAAAAAAAAAGGCATACACACACATATAACCAAATAGACAAACACAAAAATTCAAAAAAAAAAAAAAAACATATATTTGTATATCTTCTGATCATACACATACAAATACACACTCCCCCCCCCACTCTGTCTTTTCTTCCTTCAAAACCCTGTTTCCCCTCAATTTTATCCTCTACTATAAACTTCATTTTCATGGCTACATTCAGTGTAAAGTTTCAAATACAGCTTGAACAAATAGAGCACAAAGAGAAAAAAACAAACAAATCTCCTTTCTAATTTCCCACATTATTTACTTGTTGTAACCTTTCAACTTTCTCCCCCCTTCTCTCTCTCTCTCTGAAAGAAAAAAAAAGGCCATAACTGTCACTATAAATAATAACAGCAAACGAATTGAGAAAAAAAAAAAAATATATATATATATATATAAAAAGGGGAAAAGAAAAAAAAAAAGGGGAGGGGAGGGGGGTTCAACCACACACAAACAAAAAAAAAAAAAAAAATAATAATAATAATAAAAATCAACAGCAATGCAATATTTATGCGTGCAATATCTCTAACAATAATAATTATTATAATATTAACAGTAAATGAAACAATGAAGAAGAAGAAATATATATATATATATCCCATTCTATTTAAGGTATATATAATTAGGGATATAAATACAAAAAATAACAACAACAAAAAACTGCAATATTATAGTACTAGCTGCACAATTACTATCATTTATGGTTTTTGGCGCACGTGTATGCATTTTTTTTTTTTTTTTCCCCCTCCCTCACCTCATCTTAAATCGTTTTTCTTTCCAAACTATATTCACTTTATCATACCAGTTAAAAATAATAAAAACAATGAAAGGAATTCTTCTTCCTAAATATATATAAATGACTTTTCCAAGGTACAATATCATCAATAATTATTACGCACGCTGCGATACAAACAATAGTAATAACAAAAGCAATACCCCCTTATCATGCTTTCTATATATATATATATATTTCCTTTATAAGTTCAAATCTAGAATAGCTCACTTCAAGAATGGTTAACAGATTATGAATCCATAACCACTAACACTACTTTTTTTTTCCTCTCACTTTCTCTCAGCGTTGAATGAGATCTTGCGGGATAGGAGGTGTTAGCATACCACCAGAGCGAGGAGAGTTATCTCGAAAATCAAGAATAGCTCCAACACGAGGAGAAGCACCTCCGCGTGATGCCTGCCGTGGCTGTGGACTCACATCATCATCATCATAGCGTTCCTTCTCAATACTTTTACCTGCGTGATTCGGATTGCCTTTTGGCCTTGAGGGAGTTGATTGTACACTGAAAGTAGACTTGGGTGTGCGTTGCCAGGGTTGCTCGTTATTTAACTCTTCATTATTACTAATTAAGAGGGTTGGGTCAAAGTACCTTCCACCGTTAACAGTGGTGTTGGTACCTGGACCAGATACAGATTCCTGGTGATGTTTATTATTCATCACATTATCAACACTAGTACTACCATAAGGATAAGAACTAGACGTATTACCTTTCACTGCCATTTCCCATGAATCACCATAGGCATCTGTTAAAGCCCCACATAGTTCACTCTCCCGTCCTTTATACTCCTCTAACATTACCCGAATCTCCTCCTGTGAGGATGGGGGTTGACTCTCAATAAAACGCTCAATCGTCGTGCGGTCACGATTTTTTGAAGTGCGATGCGTCCCTTGCAGTTGTGGCATTGGGGCCATTAATTCAGTTCCCATCACCGCCTGATTGGGGCGCCCGCGCTGGGGACTAAACCCACGCGAGAGCGAGCGACGCAGGCGGAGGGCAATCGACTGCGGCTCCTGCGCCTCACTTTCATGCAGAGAAATAGAGCGCGCGGCGCGAGGGCTCTGAGAGGCGGCGGCGTGATGATGATATTCCCACCTGGTGTTATTGTACGACTCCGCATCCCCAGTCATGGCTGAAACCCGCATGGCTTCCGGTCTATTATGTGTTATAGCAACAGTAGAATTTTGTTTTTCGGATCTATTATTTACACTTAAAGCAACATAACGTGATTCAGATGAACGATTATTTTGAGATACCTGTCGATTTTGTAATTGACTGCTATCCTCAATAAGCAATCTGGAACGATTAGGGAATGAGCTATCAGGACTTATTCCCCTCTCATTTCGTAAAACAACCAACTGGCGATCACGAGCACCACGTCTGTGAATTTCAGCTGAGTCTGCTGACAACTTTCTTTCAACAGGATTAAATCTTCTTGTAGGAGTTCGACAAATACTGGAGCTTCGTCGAGGGGTTTTACTTGGCGGGGGTGGCATCGGACGACCCGATCGTGTATATAGATGATGCGTTCCTGACATCTTTTATTGTATTAAATTATCTTTTTCTTTTTTTTTTTTCTTTCTTTAATTATTAAATTACTATTATCGTTCTTTCAACCCCCTTAATCTTTTGAAAAAACAAATCAAAAGAGAGAAATGAAAAAAAATAAATAAATGACATTTAACAGAGCAGCAATAGAGATTTATTAATCAAACTACAAATCAAAACATAAAAATATACGAAACAATCTCAAATAATAAAAAAAGTAAAAGGGTAAGTAAACACAAAAACACAGACTTACACGAAAAAAAAAAACAACAACAAAAAAAATTCACACTCCCAGTCTCCGCCGCAATTAGTAAATGATTTTCCTTTTATTGTCTTTCTTTAATAACCCTTTTACCACTTAGATCTTAATATTACAAATTTACAATTATGGATATACTCAAAATCACAAAATAAGTAAACAAGAAAAGTCACAACAAGTAAAAAGTAAATATTTCTTTCAGAATCGTTCTTTAAAATCCCCCCCCAAAAAAGTTCAATAACAAAGTTCAATAACGTCTAATAAATAAAAATAGAACATAAATAACATACCAAAAAAGCAGTAACCTAAACTATGCCACACACTTTTAATTGCTCAAATGCTGCCAATATACGACCCTCTACCACAGATGAAGGGTAAACAGCAACCTGGTCAGTAAAGCCACGGGTTTTCCAACTAAAGTTGCATTTCAACATTTGCTCTTTAAAAAAAATAAGTTCGTCTGTATTATTGCTAGAATTATAAATATCAATATTGTCAGGGAAGTACATATCTATAGCCTCTATATACTCATAGTGTATACCTACACCTTGCGAATATGAACTATAAAAGTGCATTAAGTTCCTCGGGCAACCAAAAGGCATCATTTCAATTAAACTTCTACAGTCACGCTGGCGTCGTCCATCCATCCAAATAACATGTGTTAGGCCCATACCATGCATCCCAATCATGACATCTGCATGACGGCTAACATGATATTGCTCCTCCAGCGACAACAACTCTAACTCCACCACCTGAACGTTAAAACCCACACGCTTGGCCGCCTCTATTATGAGACTATTAGCATTATGAATCCTACGTCGTCGGCGATTAATAAAGAGTAATCTTGGGCGGTAGATGGGTACCACCACGGCGTCCTCTTTCTCTTTACTGGCATACGCCATCAGTTTCAACTCCTCTACCCAGAAACGCTGTGCTATCTTAGGCCTACGTTGAAAGCGTCGAATAACAGACAAAGGCACTCTACTAGAGTTCTCAGTACCTTTTGTTATATCCAACTTCAACTCATATGGAGTCTCATTCATGTATCGTAAAAGAAGATCAGCACCAAGGCGAAACGCAGCAAATTGCCGTTGGATAGGTTGAGTGTGTGGCACATTACCTGCCAACATAGCCTGACAGGTGCAGTATACATTCTTGTTATCTAAAATAGGTGACTCACTGAAGAAGTATCGTGAAGGGGCTGCAGGATACGAGAACGCACCCATAAAATATGAAGTCTGTGTCACTGCAGGTTTCATGTCAGAACGTGGCCACTTCAGTCGCCGATCTGGAAATGTAAAAAACTGTGTCGGGGACATCCCTAATTCAGTAAGCGTCCACACATCTATAGAATTATTTTTCTTTGTCATGAGAGTCATTACTGGCTTAACTAAATCGTTCATTATATGATACAATTGTCCTAACATATATCGACCTAATGGAACTATTCCCACCGCAGGTACCACAGTAAGGGTTTCAATAGAAGGATCGGTTTGTAGTTCCTTCAAAGTGGCTCTAGTCAGCACATTCCACTTAAAACCAACACGAATATGTGCCCCCTGAAGTTGACGTCGTTTTTCCAAGTCCACCCCATCATAGAAAATCATGTTGTGACGTAGGCATACTGGCCGTGGAAGAAAAGGGTATGCAGGTAGATTTTTCTCATCATCATTGAGAGAAAGGTGAAATTGATTAGCATTTACACCAGCCCATGAAGCCTTACTCAACTGAGGGGCTTGCCTAGCACAGAACTCACGTAGGTGGTTCAGATGTAGGGCGGGGCCATTATTCCGCCTTCGTACCTTCAATATATTTCCTCCCCCAGGGCCCCGCTTCAACAAATCCTCAGGAAAATCTGCATCAAGGCTTTCATCATCACCCAAGAACCATTCATAAAAAGCAATCGATTTCACTAATAACACAGTTAGTGTTAAGAGAAAAACCACCAGACAGACCATTTTGCGACGTTGGAAATTTGCTTTCTTAAGATTTATCCTACGGTACATGCAACCTTCAGTTTTCGAAAATTTCATACCGTCTAAACTAATAATACATCTTATAAAGATAGTATGTCAAAGTAACAAAGAAAAAATGAAAAAAAAAAAAAAACAATTAAATGAAACAAAATAGAAGTTGAAAGTCTACCTTCAATAAGAAGAAAAGTGGGGAGTAGGAGGAAAAACAACAACAACAAAAAAAAAAAAAGTAAAACAAGTTACTAACACCTAATGTGCTAATTCAATATTTATTTCGACACTATAATACTTATTATGTATTGAGTCGTAAAAAAACCCATTCCTTCCTAATCCTTCTGAAAAAATAAAAAATAAATATCTATTTAAACTATGCCACAGACTTTTAATTGCTCAAATGCTGCCAATATACGACCCTCTACCACAGATGAAGGGTAAACAGCAACCTGGTCAGTAAA
>JASANY010000799.1:0-12500 GCA_030849755.1 Trypanosoma avium
TCATTGTTTATTGGTCGGATTTTCTTATAGTATAACTTCCTAGAGCATTAAAAAAAAAGGGGAAAGAAAGAGAAGACAAAAAATTAACAAAAACATTTATAAAAGGATAATAATGGTTTTAATAAAAAATATGTATATATAGAATAAAAAAAAACATTATTTGCGAAATCGAAAATAAAATTGATTGGAAAAGTTTATCTTTAAATTTATACTAGTAACTGTGATGAATTATAAAAGAGTATCTGTTTTACAATGTGACGTCTTATTTGTACACCTGTGTAATTAGAACTGTGATCATAATGAATCTAAATATCATGTTGAACTTCTGAATTTTGTTTTTTATTTCGATGAAGAGCTGTATTTCCGTTTCATTTTAATTTTAAATCTTCATCAAGGTTTAGTTGACGCCATGTCAACCATCTGTTTTTGAAAAAAATTATTGGTTGTTTTATTGATTTTAAAAGTACCCAATTTGGTATTAAGTTGAGATTTTTTTTTTTTTTTTTTTTTTTGCTGATTTGCAGTTTGATAAATTAAAAAAAAAAAAGAACAAATGTAGAACCAGACACCGATAATAGTAAGAATTTTATAGTAAAAATCAATAATAATCTTCTAATAGATACACTCTATTATTTTCTTTGTTTTTCTCCCACTTAGCTACTTAATTTTATTCTTCATGGGTCCTTTTATTCGGAATTTGAAATTTTCTCTCATTAAGACAATATATATATATATATTAGTTATCGATGAGATTGTATCAGTTCCTTTTATTTGTCGTCCAGACCAAGATCCAATGGAGGAGGTCGTTTATTTCGTTTCATTGTACTCCATTCTTTAGGTTCTATATTTTCAAACGTAAAATTGTTAGCAGGGAACCCATAGGTTTGTCCTGCGTGCATACCACTCATCCATCGTAATGAACTATCTTGTAACTTTTCTTTTGTAAGTGTTGTAGTATTTTTAAGAATATATGATGATTTGGCGACACGAGTAGCAACCCACATCTTAGTGTGTCGAGTAAAGCCAGACTCTTCAACTTCTTCTACAGGTATTTCTTCTTTATAACAGAGCAATGCATGTGGGTGATCGTTAATAGTGTCACGTATAAGACGTTCCTCCCATGCTAATCGTGAGAAAACCACTAAACGACCATTTTCACGTAACATTAAAAGAGCATTCTCAAGAGCTTGTTGAAGTTCATACATTTCTGCATTTACAATACACCGTAGTGAAGTAAGAAATTTCCATGACATACTCGTTTTACGACGACTACTTTGTGTATGCCAGCCATCTTCTGGTAAAGCATCACCTGCAGTCTCTACACATGAAATAACTTCACGTGAGGAAACGAAAGGTCGTCGATGCCGTACTGAACGAGCCATTTTCATTGACTGTTCTGGTGTTAATATTCCATAAGATGATAATGCTTGAGATAATGCATGCTGGGGAACTGTATTAAGGTAGGCAAGAGCACTTAATCCATATTGTGGCCCATATCGCATATCAATAGCATGTGCACTTTCATCATCAATGAGAAACCCACGAGCAGGGTCTTCTAATTGTGTATAAGATGGTCCAGGATCAATCATTACTGCATCAAATGCCCGTTCACCAAACATAGACTTTGCTTCTGACATTTTATTACAAAAATAACGGAAACGATCACCACCAAATTCTTCTACTAATTCATGGGCGGCATGTGCGGCGTCGTGATCGCAGTCAAGAGCCACCACACGTGTAAAAGGTTTTCCATTTTCTAAAATAGCCCCTGTATGATAACCTCCACCAAGGGTACAATCAAGAACATCATATGAAACTAGACGTTTTTGTTTCGTAACCTGAATAGAAAGTCCACCTGTAAGAGTCATAGCATTATTAGAAGAAGTTAAAGGTAAAGAAGTTAATTTTAATTCAGATTCTATTCCTAATGAAGATTTAAATTCATTTTTAAGTTCTTTCTTTCTCATACGTCGTTTATGAAGTGGAGCTTTTTTAGCTTCTAAAGCACAACGCATTTCAGACGTACTTGGATATCCATCTTCAATTGCACGTTTCGCAAGGTGTTGAGCAAGTGATTTCATATCAAGCCAACGTAGTCCACCGCAAACACCCTGAAAAAGTTGTTTCATCATCAATGGTGGATGTTCTACACGATTCATTTGTGACCATTGAATCGGAGCAATAATACGCTTCATTTTATCTCATTCTTTTTTTTTTTTTTTTTTTTGTGTGTGTATACAAATAATTTTTCATTTTATTTTTTATTGATAAAAAAGAGAAAGAGAGAGCGGGGTCAAGAGGGAGAAAATTGATATTTTTATTAGAGTCTCACCATTAAGAAAGAAAAATAAGCCCATGTTGTTGTTCTTGTTTTTTTTTTTTTTTCTGGGAAGAAGATAGAATAATCACAAGGAAATTACACTCATTCTCTATTTATCTCTTTTACTTAATTAAAAAAAAAAACAATAAAAAGTAAAGATTCCACTATATCAAGTCCAAAATATAATTCCTTATTAACGCTTGGCAAACTTTCTTTTGGTTTTCTTTCCATCCAAATATCCGGGGAACTGTCCTCTCTCACGACGTCTATCAACAGAGAGCAAACCTGATTTTTTAAGTGGAATACGTGTTAAGGGTAATAATTTCACAAGAGCGTTAGCAACTGACATTCTTAACCCAAATGCTGCAATTTCATTAGCAATAGAAGGCATTGCATGTCCTTCTGATACAATGTGAATATCAAAATCTCTGTAATCCAATCCAGCTTCATCAAACGGCATAAGAACCATTTCCATTAACCACGCTTTATTATCAAGTACAAGAGAGAGAGGTTTACCCATCACAGTTATTGCACCATTACGATCACGATTCTCACGTAAAAGAGCAGTAAATTGATATTTTTCTCCATCTGCGCAGCCACGACCTACAGCAATTCCAGTTTCAGGATCTACTTCTGCTTCATCAATACGTACACCAATTTGATGACGTGTATCCTCACCCGCCACCTTGCGTGCGAAATCTTTTAATACCGTATAAAAGTGACTATAACTATCTGCACTATCCGCAAGAAGAGTAGCTTTACTCATTAATCTGAAATTTTCAAACATAATTCGTACATCATTTCTATTAAATTTTCGACGACTGAATTCAAATAAAGCATGTTCTGTTTTAAATGCCCGAGTCTCTGTTAAGCGTCCCATCCATTCTAAAAAATTTGTATAATGGCCTGGAGCATTATCAAGTCCAACAGCATCTGCTGTAATAGTACGACTTAATTGTCTCGCCGCCGTATTAATTGGTTTTGTAATAGACTCTAGTGTACACTGAACAAGTGCCTGTGCCTCATAACTATTAAGATCTGGAAAAAGTGCCGCTAAAACTTCTCCCAACTGCTCCGCATCAAGTCCATCCACTGAAGCATAATAATCTTGCACCGTTGCAAAATGTAATCCCCCGCTAACCCGCATCCATGCCTCTTTTAAAGATTGTGCAGTGAGTTCTAGTCGAAGTTCATCTCGAAGTGAGGAGAGTGTTTTGTGTTCTGCAGGTACATACTCTCCAGGGTACATTGGGTATTCACGAAAGTGAAAAAGATTCCCATGTGTTGCCTGCGCACTAGCCGTCATAGCATTTTCCCCTAATTCAAGAGGCATCTGACGCTCGCGTAATGCTTCTTCTTCTCGAGATAAGGCAATATCTTTATCACGGCGAATATGCGAATTAACCCACAAAAGTCGCTCCCCATCGGTGGTGGGAATTCCACGCGGGGGATTATGAGAAGTTGCGAGAGAGTTGGCAAGACGAAAAAGTCGTGCGTGACGTGCGGTACGTGGGGAGAGTAAGTGATGCATTATGTATTCAATGTGCTTCTGAAATTAATAATAATAATAAATAATAATTGTTTTTTTTTTTTTTTTTTTTTTTTTTCTAACTCTTAGTCGATCTCTTTGCCTATCCCTCCCAGAGTACCTTCTATCTTTTTTTTTTTTTTTTTTTTCTTACAGAGTAAGAGATATAGGATTGAGAAATAGAGAGAGAATACTTAGTTCAAAAGTATATGTGTTGCACTCTACTATTAACTTAGAAAAAAAAATATGCATTAAAAAAAAAAAATTTTTTGAAAGAGCAAATAGAAATATAAAGTCATTGAAAAAAAAAATGATAAAAGAATAAACAGACATATATAAAAAAAAATTAACAGAAAAAATTAGTAAATATGAAAGCATTTAAGAACCATAAATAAGAATTATTGACTCATCCTAGTATCTGTCTTTACTTTTCTCTTCCCTTTTCCCCTTCAATTCCTGTTTCTAGACCTCTTTCTCTGCCTCTCTACAGACGCACATACATAGGCACATAAAAGAAAAAAAAAATATGTATATATGAATTAATAAATATAATTTAATGGTCTCCGTTTTTGTTTTTTTCTTTCTTTCTCTTTCTCACACTGTTTTTCTTTTTTTTTTTTTTTTTCTCCTTCCCTCCCTTCTTTTGGTGTTTAGGGGTTCTCTTTTTATTTTTATTGAAGCGGGGAGGGGTTTACGTGCGTGTGTATATGTGCTTGGAGGACAAGGTTGAGGTATTTGAAAATATATATTCACAAAGAATTTTGAAGGAGGGAAAGTGAGTCAAAAAAAAAAAAAAAAAAGAGTTTTGTAAATTAAAAAAATTGAAGTAAAAAAAAACTTCGCCAGCGATACAAAAAAAAATAATAATAATAATAATAATGAAATAGATCTTCTAGCAAAATAAAATAAAAAAAAAAAAGATAATAAAGATAAATATTCATATATATATATATATATATATATATATATATTCTATCCATCAAATTCGTATTAATCCACAATAATGCACTGAATACATTAGTCCTAAAGACCTTATTTTAGTCCCCTTTATCCCACACACACTAAGATGATAATCGAGAAGTAATAAATTTAATTTTAGCTAAAGTTTCCATTACAACTTGTTCCTTTTCCTTTAGCTCTTCACGACATCTTCGTACATCTGCTTGTTGATCCTCTAATTGAGAAATAAGACATGTTAATTTTTTCATTGTTTCATTTTCTTTATTCTTTTCATTATCATTTATTGAGACATTTTCATGATCTATCATTGTAGGATCCACATGTCTGGCAGGTGTAGTATCAAATAATCTAGCCTTCGCTGCCGTATTTCCACCATCAATAAGATTCGTTTTTCTCTTTACTGAAGTAGGATTTGTTATTTGATGATCTGTAGCAGGTGTAACATCCATCATTTGGCTTCGTGCCGGTGTAAAATTTGTAACTTGACTTCGCATTGGTGACATATCCGCGTTGGACATTACTTCACGCTCTGTTCCATCAAATACCGCCTGCATATCCATTAAAAGAGGTTCACTATTTACACCACGGAAATATTCTTCTGAACTTATCGCAGGTTGATCAGCAAATGTTGCGGGATATACATCTGTTTGCAACTCCGCATCCGCCTGTCTTCTTGGGAGTAACATTTGAATTGTGTATAACATTCGTGGAGTTAATGCGTAGAATCGAGCAATTTCACACTGTCGAGTATCCATTGACCATTTTGGAAACATGCAAAGTCCTTTATGAACTTCAGAGGAGGCGTAGGCGGCACAATTTATAAGTCGTCCTTCCATTAATTCATAAAAACGTATTCCCCCCTCCCCACGGCTTCCAATGTAGAGAATATTTGTATCCTCATCAAAGAAGGGAAGCATGACAGAACTTGTTTGATCGAGATCTTCTGTTTGCACTGGAGATGACATATTTCTAGCATCCCACACCATTGCCTGTCTTGATTGTGTTTTACTAAACCCAACTGTTATAATAAGATTAGTTCTTTTTGCCCAAACAGAGCGTTGTGTTTTTCCTCCCTGGTGTGCACTCCCAGAGGCCACAATTTCTCCTTTTCTAGGATCCATTATATTTACTTTTTTATCTTTTGATGTGGAGCAAAGCAATGAACCATCCAAGTTCCAATCCAGAGACATTATTTGATCCGTGTGACACTTCATTACCTCCCCAGCTTTTCCATTATTTAAATCCCACACATTTACAATCATATCTGCTCCAGCGGAGGCTAAAACATTGGAGGCACTGGGGTGAAAATTCATAATTCCAACTTTTTTACAATGTCCTTGCAGGTGTACAATATGATCACTGCAGCTTTGCGTTAATCCTTCTTCTGGAATATTCCAACCCATAATTGTTCCATCCTCACTCGCAGTGAAAAGTTTACTTCCATCAAATGGATTAAAAGCAACATCAATAATTGGGCCAGATTGTCCTGAGAGAATAGGTGGGGTGGGGGGAATTTTACCATAATCACTGTGACGAAGTACAACTGTACTCCCTAATTGAGACCAGGGAATTGCGACAAAGCGATCACTGCAGGCCATCATATTACTACAATCCCAAATTGCTCCTGTGGGATTAATGTTAAGAAATTGTTTATCAGGTCGAGCAGGGACGGACTGGGTGTGACGAAATCGAGAGATGGCCATAATGTATTTTTTTTTTCTTTTTTTTTTTTTTAAGAGGTTGTTGTTTTGTCTTTATGCAACTAAGAAAAATATGTGTTATACTTGTCAAACAGGTATCAAATCAGACAAAAAACAAAAGAAAAAGGAAGAGGGAGCAAAAAAGAAAAAAACGATAATGAAGAGAATAATTTAAAAAAAAAAAAAAAATCATTCCTTTTTTGTTTTTGTTCTTGTTGTTATTGTTACACTTTTCTTCTCTTTTCGTTTCCTCAAATATATATATATATATATATATATATATATTTCTTTTTCTAAACCTTTTTTTCATCATCCCCCCCCCAAAAAAAAAAAAAAATACATTTAACCAGAGAATGGTTTATTCTTATTCTGCACATAGCTAGACTCCTCAAGAATCTTACTAGCATGATCTTTTCTCTCATTAATTTCATTTCGATACTTTTGCCAAACATCTTGTTTAAGTAATTCATTAACATCCTCTGTTGGAAGTCGAAACATAGCTAGTACAAAATTGGTATTACATAAAAAGAAAAGTGTAGAAGCCACTGCAAATCCTATAAAAACACGTTCATAAATCAAATGACTTTCATACTTTAAAAACAATCGCCAATCACGACGTTTGGCTTTAATATATATATTACGAAAATCTTTCTTTCTCATATCCCATAAAGTATTATACCAACGTATTCGCTCTGGTGCATCATATTTACTTTTCATTTCTATATTCTGGTTTTTTTTTTTCTTTCTTATTGTTATTTTTGACTATAAAAATAATGATAGATTATGTGATTATATCGTCAATTAGTATTTTAGACGATAATTTTCTTTTTTAATCGTTTTTCACTTCCCCTGGATTCGTCTTCATTGGAAAAAAAAAAAATACATTTAAATCACAAGAGAGAAAGAAAAGTAATAATCTCTTAGACATAAAAGAGCCATTAGAAGAAACATAATTTTTTCTTTATTTTTTATTTTTTATTTTTTATTTTTTATTTTTTTGTTTTAATATATATTCTTTTAAAATATTACATATATATATATATAAAACAAAATAAAATGCAAATAGCAAGAACAGCAAAAAAAAAAAAAAAAAACTCGAACTAAAAAATAATAAAATAGAAATAAAAATGTACAAGCATACCAATTCACTCTCCTCACACAGAGACTACAATCCCAAAAATAAAAAATAAAAAAAATCATATCATCCTTTTATATGTAGAATTTATTTATTATTTTTTTTTTATAAGGGAATTACATCCTCTACATCTGCTGTAGCCCAATGACTTCCATCATTCCATCCAGTAGCTTCCTCCACTACTGCTTCTTCTGCTGGAGTTACAAATGTTTCATCTTCTTCCACTATTCCTACATTATTCCACTCATTATCATTATTACTATCCCTTATATCTTTATTATGCATTTCATTATATACTCTGGTGGGTGATCGGCGTCTGGCAAAGTGGGGTGGGGTGTGTACAATTTCATTATTTTCATTTTCATCACTTGTTGTAGTGTTATCAGTATTATATGAGGTGGAACTAGAGGCCACACCCGAGTCTACTACTATATTATTATTATTATTATTATTATTATTATTATTATTATCATTATTATTATTATGTATTACTATTTTATTCCTCCTACTAGCACGCAAATTTCCTAGCTGTGATTCACAAAAACTCAAAGGACACACCAGACACTTAGCACTATAAAGATTTCCCATAAGTAAAGTTGTAATAAGTCCATTAGAAGAGAAGTAATTTTGTGGGTCAACTCTATCTAAAGTATATGGGGCAACTGAAACAGTGCAGGGCCAATCTACTTCTCTCCATACTTGCGGGGCATCATCAAGAATTGCAACACTTCTCGCCCGCAGTAATAATAATAAATTATTATTATTTTTATTACTAGTTACATTAAAGTAATTAAAAGAAGCACGATGCATTTCTTGTAGAACTTCAACTGCAGATTTACGAGCGTTAGCTAAAGCTGCTTGATAACGTTGTCGCTCGCTCTCATATGTAATTCCAGTAGAATTATTATCATGATCATAAGAAGAAGATATATTATCTTTAATATTATCCATGTTAAAATGAGAAGAAGTAGTAGTATTATCAGACCTTTCATTTACTAATAACTCCGCCGTAAATATTCTTCCAGCCCCACGTGGAAATAATTCCCCAGTAGGATCTAATAATTGTGAAAGAATAGCTTCTGTTCGACGTAGAGAGGACTTTGTAACTAACACAAGAGGAATTCCCCATTCAATAGTAAAACGCCTTAACATTTTACGTACACCACGACGAACATAAATAGTTTCTGTGCGAATTGAAACTCGAGGAATTTCTGCAACAGCGTAGCGTACTTGTTTCCATAACTCACAATGAAAATGAATTTCATCATATATATTTCTCTTATTATTATTATTATTATTATTATTATTATTATTATGAAGCCAAGGAGCTTTTCTAGTATTCATTGTTATATCCTCATTACTAGTTCCTTTTTCTTTTTCTTCTAAATTAAAAGGTTCAGCTGCAAGAATAGCATTATCCACAAGTGTACGATCCATATCTACCATTATAACTTTCTCCTCCTGAAGATGCCTTAATAATCGAGCTACAAAATGACTAAAAGATTGAACAACAAATGTTGTATCTTGAACAATTTGAGTATCTACTTCAACTTGACGTTTACAATATTGTAATTGAGATAATGTAATGGAAGCTACAGGTTTACCAGTGCGTTGATCCACAAGAAGAGCATCTAAACGTCTTGAATTAGCAAGACGAAATTCAATTTTTAATCTTTCATTTTTTCGTTGTTGTTGCTCTCGCATAGAAAGTAAACGACGTTTACGTTTATTATTATTTACTCCTGGGGTTTTTTCACTTGATGTTCTGCCAGTAGAGTTATTAATATTAATATTATTTATATTATTATTTCTATTTTTCAAGTGAATATCATTATATTCTTCTTCTTCTTCTTCTTCTTCTTCTTTCTCTTCGTCACTATTATCTGTTTCTATTTCACCCTGAGCCCACTGTACCTTCGCTTCTGTTGAAATATCAGTATAAAACTCCCATGAAAATGGATCTTTATTATCTGGTGATAATATACAACTATCACATGCCCCATAACTATGTTTTCCTATTATACAATTACGTTTTTTATGATTATGCCAACCACGGTGTGGGCGACTTTCTCGTACAGCACAAATAACTAATTCTGTAGATGCCGATAATGCAAGAAAGAGTAATTTTTGTCCTCTATGATTCTGATAAAAAGAATTTTCTATGGCTTGAAATTGAATTGTACCAACTTTTGTAAATAGTAACTTAAGAGGCATCACAACTTTCATTTCTTCTTTAGTTGAATGTAAATTCGGAATATCACTAATATTATTAGTATTAATATTATTTGTTGAGTGTATTGGAATAGCATCTGCAATATTAGGATCATAATATAATCGTCGCCGCTCACCACGCACACACCAAAAGTTAAGTCGTGCAAGAAGTTCCTCTGCAAATGCTAATTGCCCAGATGAATTTGTTTCTATTTCTTTTGTTGATTCTTTTGTTGTGGTTGATTTTAAATTTAAATTTTCCATATTTATTTGATCTTGTGTATTAGATTCCTGTTTTTGATACTTGGTATCATGACCAGAATTAGGTGGATGAAATATAGCTTGCTCAAATGGTACACTTATATCATCTGAAGTATTATTTATTTGTGAAGCTAAAGGTGAGGGCTCTGCTGTATTTGTAATTAAACGTCCATTATTTGGTGTTGAATTATCAAAAAAATGTCCTGTAGCACTACAACGATTAGAGTGCATTACAAGCCATCTTTGTAAATTATCATCATCATCAATATTATTATTATTGTTATTATTATTATTATGCATAGCATGATGCAACTTCGCATGCCTGCGCCATCGTCGTAATTGAAATGACCCACTAGAATGATTACTATTAAAATAAAGAGGACGATGAGGTAATTCATTACTTTCAAAAATTTGAGTATTTGAGTTTGTTCGTTGAAGTTCTGGTAACATTTGTGTCAGAGTTCGCATAGTCTTTGTCCACTCCCTATTATTATTATTATTATTATTATTATTATTATTATTATTATTATTATTATTATTATTATTAGCTGTACTACTTGTATTGTTTTTTACACTACTACTACTTCTACTACTACTATTACTAGAGCTGCAAGAGCCAATACTACTTTTTAATGAGCCCAAATCCTCAGTATCGTGAGTGATATTTTGCATTTTACTTTCATCTTTTGTTGGTCTTCTTATTGTATTTGTATTTTCACTAAACAAGTCTCGCTGCAATTCTGAATCTTTACATCTAATAAAGAAAAATTTACAATTACCAAAACAAGGTTCCATGTGTTCACACACTCCCACAGCTCGACTTGCTACAACAACATAAAACCAGCCTGAATCACCTTCTAATGAATTTGTATAAAAAGTTGATTCATCATCTACATTACGTACATGTTGAGCATTTAATACACATCGTGACATTAATTGTAAAGCACATGTTGTTGGGTTTAACGCTACAGACGCTTGCATAAATAATTGTAAATTAATAGGCATTCGTGGTCTAATATTTTCATTTTCTAATGGAGAAGTAGAATGCATTAAGTGTCTCTGAAGAAATGAGGATTCTGATGGTTTGTGTTGTCTTTGTTTTTTTTGTTGTTGTTTTGATAGGGAAGGTTTAATAGAAGAAATATTAGAATTATAATGAGAGGCACTGCTGCTGCTAGTGCTGTGACGTGGTCTTTTAAATCGTATTCGTTCATTTTCTCTTATTTCACTTTCTTCTACATCTGTTAAATCGGCAAAACGACTCTCATTACTTTCATGTGAGCTAAAACGTTTATGTTTACTATTAATATTAATATTATTAATATTATTATATCTAGGTTTATATTTTTCATTACTTCTCTTATTTTCTCTTTTCATACAATGAGATGAAGTAAAGCCTGGGCCAAGCCAATCAGAGAGCACGAGATCGTCGCAACTTTCATTTACAACAATTTGCAGAAATTGTTGAAATAATGCGGCCACAACTGCACGACGCACAAATTCAACATGTCGAGCTGCAGTGTCTTCTTGAATTTCACAATCATGCAACTGTGCTGCTGATAATGTTGAATTATTATTATTATTATTATTATTATTATTATTATGAATGTGTGTTGCCTCTCTTGCGGCTGCTGCCACTGCAATAGTATGCCAAGCAGCGAAAAGTCGATGTGAAATATTTCTCATAGCTCGTACATAATCATCTAATAGAGTAGCAGCACTACTAAGTTCTGCTAAAACATATGAAAGAACCTGTAATCGTCTAGTTGTAATGGGAATAGCATTCGCAAAATTATGTGATGGTAACATTGAAAAAAAGGAATCGTGAGATGAGACATGTCTAGAAGTTGTTAGCATAATTATTAATTTAAAAAAAAAAAGAAAAAAAAACTATTACTATTAAATTTAAAGTTTTCAATACGTTATGATCCTTTTCTTTTTGTCTGCGGGATCGTTTTATTTTTTTGATGTTTTTGTAGCAAATGTGTCAAGTTTAGAGACTCAAGAGCACTATTTATCAAAAACATTCTTAATTTGAGATTACAAAGAAAAACAAAAAAAAAAGAATTTTATATAAGAAACTAGATCAATTTTCAACAATAAAACAAAAACAAAAAAACAAACACACACACACACACAAAAGCAGAAAGAGAATAAATAAATAAATATCCAAGCAACAAAATATATATATATATATATATGAATACATATATGAATATATATCGCCCCCTCCACCATCACTCCCCATATCATAACAACTAATATGTAGTCGTTCCCTTCTCTTCTTCTCCCAATCCCAATTCTTCTTATTTTTTTAATTTTAATTTTCACTATTCACATTTCATTACTTTTGTACTTCTTGTAAAGTTCGCATTAATTTCGCCA